>MU617027.1:0-26413 GCA_025201705.1 Dissophora ornata
AAAGTTTCCGCACAAATAATTTACTTTCTCCTCTCCCCTTCTCCCCCTTCTCTCATACACTGGAATCGTTGCGTATCGCACCCCTGTTTGCCACATCATTTTCTGGGTCAAGCTTCTCCTGTCCCTTAATTTCCATTTCAAGTTGACCGGCCTACACCACTATCCCACATGGCGGTGGTAACACAACATCCACAACTAATGTCCCAGAGCCCTGTCTCCGGCTCGCAACTTGAGTCGCCTCCCCAATCGCCTCCCCAATCGCCTCTCCAACCACCTCTCGAAAGTGTCCTTGCTACTGCCTCTTCGTCCACGTCATCGGTTGACCGGTTGCCGCCCGCTTTTTGTGCCGAAAGGGCTACTCCTGCACCCTGCGATGACCACGCCAACATGGACTCGCACCACTCAGACATCGCTCTTGACCATGACGAGGAAAACTACCAAGATACCCACCATCCCTTTCAGTCTCGACAGACCTTTAGTGAGATTAGCCAGCCAATCTCACCGCCTACGACAGTGGTAACAGCCATGGCTCATTCTTCCTCAGTAGGACATGATATGCAAGCAGCTACATCTTCCATGGAGACGGATCTGACGCCGCCTCGCAGATCAAATACAGGATCATCGTTCGCACCGACTTCTGCGACAACTATTACGAGTTTCTTCACTGCCCCACGATCGCAACCACCGGCAAGCCAGCACAACCGCCTTGAACATCAGCCGTCACCATTTTCGTACTTCGCCATCTCGGCGACTACAAACGAAGACCACGTCAGATCAGCTGCACATGTTAAGACGTTGAACATTCAATTGGCGCAGAGTGAAATTGTTTTGATGGAAGGAAAGACGACCAAATTGGAGGGGGTATTGCATTTGAACCTCCAAAAGGATACCAAGATCAAGTCGTTGCATCTGGATTTTACTGGAAGGTCGTCTGTCACCTGGCTGGATGGTATGTAGAAAATGAACTGTTCTTTGAGTGTTCTGAACAACGGGCGCGGACCACCATTCTAATTATAGCCCCTTATCCGCAATCTCCAGAGAACTCTTATGCTCCAGCAACTCGTCACACAACAGCACCTCATATCGAGCATTCTTGGCCCTTCATCTCACAACCCAACAAAAAAGGCGTCACGGTTGTTCCAGCAGGACAGCATACTTATCCGTTCTCATTAGTCCTGCCCGACACCCTTCCTGAGTCGTTGGCAACATCACATGGAAAGATCAGTTACAAAGTCACAGCAACCCTGACCAAACCAGGGCTCACCTTCAACTCATCCAGTACCACAGCACGTATTCAAATTCTACGCCGGTACTCATCAAACACGCCTGGATCACGCATTTACCAGCGTGGAGGGCGTATCTTGAGCTCACCTGAAGACAAAGTTCAATTCAAGATTGCGCTGCCACAAATCAGAGTTCCTCATGGGACAAAGATCCCTCTCCGAGTGTCGATTACATCGCCCAACAGCCGCACGGCAGTCCACGTCTTGCAGGTTAGTCTTTGGGAGCGCGTTGTTTACAAAGCGGATGGACGTGAACGCGTGGATATGAGACTGGTCAAGATCCAAAAGAGCGAGGGATGGACCTCCGAAGTTCGAGATGGCCGCCCTGTGGTAGAGTCTATGACATGGAACAAGGTTCTGCTCTTTGATATGCCCCAGATGGGCCCTGAGATAAACCAATGCAATCCGTCAGCGGACACGGGACTCATGAAGGTCGAGCACCTCTTCAGGTTCTCGGTTCTCGGTTCTGATGGCGCGAAACGGTTCCGCATCGAGAAAGAGATCGATGTGAGAGTGCTGGCATTCGAGGATGAGTATCTGATGCCCGAGGGTACAGAAGACGATGAGAACAACGACCCCTCGAACGAGCTGCCGTCATACCTGACATCGTTCTCGACGCCAAGAGTGTCTTTTGACTCTGAACGAGAGATGGACCCTGCGGACGATGATCTCCTTCGATCGCTGATCGCTAGAATTCATTTGCCGACATATGCAGAATCCGAGGAGGACACACGCAGCAGAGGCCCAAGCCGTGATGTGAGCAGAGACCCAAGCCGCGACGTGAGCAGAAATGTGAGCCGGGCCCCTAGTCGTGCCACCAGTCCCGAACGATCCCAGGGTGGCAACAATACTTTTGAGGACATTTCAACACATCTACCTCTGCTACAGATGTTCAATCCGCATCCTGTTTCGCCTTTTGGGTATTCAAGATCGCAGGAGGCTTATCAAGCCCGCATACCCACGCCTCCTCGAGGCTCTTAAGCATAGTGCCACTATGAAAGCACCACCGTGCGCGTTCCTGTACATATTTATATATCTAATCCCTGGACCCGTAATAATAAACAATCAGAAAAGAATAATGATGATGTCCTTGTAAGACTTCGGGGAGTATGGAGGCGCTCTAAGATACCTAACAAGGGTCGCCGTTCGCAATGAAGCGGTGGGATAATGCATCGCAGGTAATGACATATCGCCATTCTAGCTTGCACCCGAGGAATAGCTGTCGAGAAAATGGATACGGGCACATCAGCGCAGTCAATTCTTTAGTAGCCTGATCCAGGGCCCAGATACGCGGTCCACTCCATGTGCTAGAAGTAGCAACATGCACGAGAATAGACTTTTGCATATGGCGGACTCTAAAAAAATTTAAACAGTGTCAGTCGGTGTCTTGTTTGTGTCGATGTGTCTTTCCTTGGTTTCCAGAATGTTTCTTCCCTCAATTCTTTTATGTCTCTCGAACAATGGTCCGTCACTAGTGCCGTCATCACAAGCAAAGATTAGTTAATCCGTTAATATCGACTGACCCCGGTTCCTGGACTGCCTGAACGTGCCCTATTGCCGGCATCTGATTCGATTCCAGAGGCAAAGACAGGCCCCGACTTACTTGCCCTTTGCCATCCTGCACCGGCATTGATAAATACTCCAACTCTCGTATCTTTCCCCCTCCTGTTTTATCTCTTCTTCCTCTGCCCTATACCACGACACTCTTCCTTCTCTCTTTCTACCATCTCTTTTTAACACCGGAAATTTTCCAAGTACAACAACCACACCATCAACTCTTTTGCACAGGTGATGGGTAAAGCCACCATTGAGCTCGAGCCAGAGACTCCTTACCACACTTTCACGGTTGAGCAGACCGCACAGCACTACAACACTAGCATCCTCGAAGGCCTCTCCTCGCAAGAAGCCGCAGCTCGTTTAAAACAATATGGCCATAATGAACTCCAAGGCAACGGAGGTGTCAAATGGTACAAAGTCCTCTGGCGCCAGGTCGCCAATGTTCTCGTCGTCATTCTCCTGATTGCTACCGTACGTTCACAGGGTTTCACTACTTTCCATGTCTGTGACTTCATAATCGCCCAAACACCGCCACTAACAGCAGATCGTTCACAATGTCTCAAATGCATTTTAATATAGGCACTTGCATTTGCCACCAAGGATTTTGCTGAGGGCGGCGTTATTATCTTTATTGTTGTAATGAACGCCGCGATCGGCTTCTGGCAAGAATTCAATGCGGAACAGACAATGGAAGCCCTCCGTAATATGTCCTCTCCGACCTCTCAAGTCATCCGCGACGAGACCCGCGTGACTATCCCCAACAACCAGGCGGTCCCCGGTGACATCATGATTTTTGAGGACGGAGACGTCATTGGAGCCGACTGCCGTCTCTTTGAGGTCTTTAACCTCGAGACCGACGAAGCCCTCTTGACGGGTGAGTCGCTCCCTGTCCAGAAGAACTTGGAGTTGATCGAGAAGGCGGACGAATCTCTCGGGGACCGTCTCAACACGGTCTTTTCCTCCACAACCGTTGTCAAGGGTCGCGCCAAGGGTATTGTAACTGGAACCGGAATGAACACTCAAATCGGAAAGATCGCCACCACTTTGATGAGCGTCGACTCGAACGAACAAACACCTCTCCAGAAGCGTCTTAATAAGATGGCTTACTTTGTCTTCCTCGCTGCCTTGGTCCTTGTCCTGATTGTCTTTGCTGTCCACGGCTTCAAGTACTCGAACGAAGTCGCTATCTACGCTATCTCTGTCTCCATCGCCATTATTCCAGAGGGTCTTGTCGCCGTCGTCACCCTAACCATGGCATTCGGTGTCAGTCGCATGGCTGAAGTCAAGGCTATTGTTCGTCGTTTGTCTTCCTTGGAAAGCCTAGGTGCTGTTACAAACATTTGTTCTGATAAGACCGGCACTTTGACTCAATCCAAGATGGTTGCAGTCCGTATGTGGCTTCCTAGCGACGGCTTCTACCGCGTCACCGGTACCGGTTTCGTCCCTGAGGGCGACATCTACCGTCAGGGCGAGATCGCATCCAACGGCGAGTTCATCTCCCAGGAGGAGCAAATCCCTATCGGCGGTAGCTCGGACAGCTATCTCCGCACACTTCAGGCTGCCTCCCTCTGCAATATGGCCGAGCTCCGTCGCACGCAACACCCCGAAGCCCACGGCGAGTGGACTGCCATCGGTGACCCCACAGAGATTGCCCTCCAGGTCCTGGCCTACAAGGCTGGTCTTGCCAAGCCCGAGCTTGTCGCACAGGGTTTCAACTTGATTGCCGAGTTCCCTTTCGATTCCACTGTCAAGCGCATGTCGGTCCTCTATCAAACCCCTTCAAATGAGAAACTCATCTTCATGAAGGGTGCCACTGAGCGTGTTATTGGTTGCTGTAACTACTGGCGTGATGGCGATGTTGAACGTAGCCTTCTTAGCGAGAAGACGGATGACCGCACTTCCTTTGAGACGATGGTCAACGAGAAAATGAATGCTCTTGCTGAGAGGGGCCTCCGTGTCTTGACTTTGGCTTACCGCAAGTTCGAAGCTCCCCCTGGAGTCGACTTGATCCATGGTTTGGACCGTGGTGAAATTGAATCCAACATGGTCTTCTTGGGCTTGGTCGGTATCTACGACCCCCCGCGCGCCGAGTCGCGTCCTGCTGTGCTCAAGTGCTACGAAGCTGGTATTCGCGTCCATATGTTGACAGGAGATCACCCTTCGACCGCCGCTGCCATCGCGAAGGAAGTCGCCATTATCCCAGAGGACCTCGATGTCACCAACAACCCCTTGGTCATGACCGCCCACCAATTCGATTCCATGTCTGACGAGGAGGTCGACGCCCTTAATGAGCTCCCTCGCGTTGTTGCCCGCTGCTCGCCCAACACCAAAGTCAAGATGATTGCTGCGCTTCACCGCCGTAACTTGTTTGCAACCATGACTGGAGACGGCGTCAACGATTCTCCTTCACTTAAGGCTGCCAATGTCGGTATTGCTATGGGCCAGTCTGGTTCCGATGTCGCGAAGCAGGCTGCCGATATTGTCTTGACGGATGATAACTTTGCCACCATTGTCAGTGCTGTTGCCGAGGGTCGTCGCATGTTTGCCAATATCCAGAAGTTTGTCCAACATTTGATGGTATGTATCTTGCATCGCGCCATTCATCCTTGCGTTTTCTTTGTACCTGAAGGATCAACATTTTTTTTGCTGACAAACTCTTCTCCTCGTTGACCACAATAGTCTGCGAATGTTGCCGAAATCGTTGTATTGATCGTTGGTCTCGCCTTCAAGGATAAAGATGGTAACGCCGTCTTCCCTATGAGTGCCGTCGAGATTCTTTTCTTGAACATGATCACATCCTCCCCTCCAGCAATGGGTCTCGGTCTCGAACCTCCCAGCGACTCCAACATGCGTGAGCCTCCACGCTCAGCCAAGCCAGGACTCTTCTCCTTCGAGGTCATCATGGACACATTTGTCTACGGTCTTGTCATGGGTACACTCTCGTTTGCCAGTTTTTGCATCGTCATCTTTGGCTTCAACGACGGTGATCTCGGATCTATGTGCAACGCGCACTACTCTGACTCCTGCGACGGCGTCTTCAAGGCGCGCGCCACTGCCTATACCTGCTTGACGCTCCTGATTCTCGCCCATGCTATCAACTGCCGCAGCCTGCGCGAACCCGGTTGGACTCGCAAGAACCTCTCGACGTTGAAGCACAACAAGATGTTGTGGCTGTCGGTCGTGATTGGCGTATTTTTGGTCTTCCCTGTTGTCTATATCCCCGGCCTTAACCAAAACGTGTTTAAGCATTCGGGGTTAACCTATGAGTGGGCGTTTGTGTTTGCGTCTGTGATCATCTTTATTGGATTCGCGGAGATGTATAAGATGATCAAACGTCGTGTGATGAAGCCACTTTCTTTGGGGACGGACGCTGAAGGGGAGATGGAGCGCATGCGCACATACAACACGTTTAGCAATTCGGCCCTTGAGCAGAAGTTGTAAATTGAAGACGCATATACGATCCACTGTTACTTTGATAATTAAAATTTGTACTATATTCTACCATATACCTATATCCTGCCTCCCTCTCCTTAAAACTAATGGTCGCAAGTTGATGAATCATCCTTTTACTCTCGCTCTACTATCAACGAGTCAATCAAGTGTCGCAGAGGTGCTTTTCAGGGCAGGATAACATGGCGTATGATTGTCATTCGTTGAACATCACAACTGAGGCGATACCACCAAAGGGAAATGCTTTTGAGCTCGAGGGATAAGAATAGCGGAAGACGCGCTATTGGGCAGGATGAGCCCAGGTTTAACGACTATTGATGACGCTGCGGTGCATACCAAGGGTAACAGATCATTATTGTGTGCTAAAAGATAATACTGAGCATCGATGACCCATTCGCATAACGAAAGGCCGAAATCAGGCTATTATTTCTCGGTAACAGGCCGTTTGGTTGCTTAATTTGGTTCTACTCTTGTTATCCCATACATGATATAGCAGTGTGGCCAGAATGAGCTCACGCTGTAATTGCACCATGGAGCAAGTTGTAGGCACCGGTATGTGAGCAGTATATAAAAGGAATCCCTCCTTAATCTCCTTTATTTCTCATATCTACCATCGGAAACGATTTGTGCAGCTCATCCCTTTCGTCCTTGGACATTACACATATTCCTTGTATTCCTCTGTATTCATACGACCCACCGCATTTGTTTTGTTATCCGCAGTGTCAATGCTTCATGACCATAAGGCTGATCCGGAAAAGCCAGCAAGTCGTGACAACGGCACGCTCAACAATACAGAAACTCCCGATGATCGCATACGCATACAAGGCGAAAAGCACCCCTACTACGCCCATGAGCTCACTTGGACACCCGAAGAGGAGAAGGAGATAGTACGCACATTTGATACCAAGATCCTAGCGTGGGTTGGCGTTATGTGTATGTCCTGCAATTCACTACAGTTCGTACGATTGTTAGTGGCAGATATGTTAACAAGTATCAGAAAACATTCTAGTCTTCTTCATGCAATTGGATCGTGGCAACATGGCCAATGCACTGACGGATAACTTTATGGAGGACCTCAATATATCTCTCAATACCGTCGCCCTCGGTTCAACCATCTTCACCATTTTTTTCTGTTTGTTCGAGATCCCTTCCAACATGGTCATTCGCCACGCAGGACCTCAGCGCTGGATTCCTTTCATGATGTGCCTCTGGGGTCTTGCGACTGCATCTCGGTTTTTCTTGAAGGACAAGCTCTCTTTTTTGATCTGCCGCGCTCTAGTTGGCATGTTTGAGGCTGGATATATCCCTGGTATCGCCATCTATCTGACCACTTACTACAAGAGGGATGAAATGGCCATCCGACTGTCGATATTCTGGTCCACCTTGGCGATCGCCAATTCAGTGGCCGGTGTCCTTGCATTCGGTATCTTACATATGTGCAGTGTAGCGGGTCATGCCGGCTGGAGGTGGCTTTTTCTATTTGAAGGACTGGGCACGGCTTTGATTGGTGTCCTGTCTTTCTTTATTCTTCTAGAGGGTCCCACCGCTAGCAAGGGTGGATTCCGATTTAACGGATATCTGACAGATCGCCAGGAGAGGATTGCGATCACACGACTGATCCGGGATGACCCTACGAAGGCTGAGACGAGCAAGGGTGTAGTCTCCAAGACGCATCTTTTCAAAGCGCTGACTAGCCCCAAAGTCTGGCCCAACATTCTCATCGGATTCTTTGGTCTGCTGCCATTCTCGCCACTTACGATCTTGTCCCCGCTAATAGTAAAGAATCTAAACCTGGGTGTCCCGCCATTGGTATCAAATCTGTTGGTCATCCCGGGTTACGTGGTCTCATTGTCGGTCATGACGTTTGTGAGCTGGAGCTCTGATAAGCATAACGAGCGCGCGTTCCATGGCGCGCTGGCTTCGACATATTATGCGCTGTGCATCTTGGCTCTGGCTGTGCTTCCAGAAGATGCAAACAAGTTCAGCCTGTACTTTGCGCTCATATTCGCGATGGGCGGTCAGACATGCTGGCATCCTGTCAACGTGAGATTTTCGCTATGGTCTTGATTGCCAAAGATTAGTAAAAGCTGAAAACACACTTATTAATTTATCTTTTCCGGTTATGTTCACCAGGCAGCGTGGATTGCAGAAAACACGGCACCCGTTGGAAAGCGCTCCGTCGCATTAGCAATGTACATTATCTCCGTCAACGCGTGCGACATGGTATCTGTCAACCTGTTCAGGGATGAGGATGCGCCTCGCTTCATCACTGGATTCTGGATCCTATTTGGTGCACTCCTGTTGACGATAGTGCTATTTATCTTCCAACGGTATCACCTTATGTGGCTTAACAAGCACAGGGAAGAGAAGACAAGGAACTGTTCCTTCCGTTATAGGTACTAAACAAAACAAAACAAAACAATAGAAATAGACGCGACCCTCACTGTCGCAACGAGCAACGCGCTTGAGTAACCCACAAATTCTTGTGTCCCCCAGCCATAAATTGCAATTTAACCACTTTATTGCGGTATGTTTGCCACAGCGTATGGGAGAAGACAGAGCAAGAGACAAACAAGAGGATGTAATTTTCATTGAGCCCTTTGCGGTTGCTCCGATCCGGGCGCAGACCGTTGGCAAGCAAAGTGGGCTTTTGGTGCATGATAAACAAGCGCAGGGCAACTCGGCCACTTTGGCAACAAGCAAACCACGGCTCCCCAACGGAGCGGAGTGCTGCTAAACGGATGTTGCGCATGACCGATGAGCGAGGCCCGTCATCGATTGGCCGGCATCCAATCCCCAAAAGGCATTTTCTACGGTCGACGGTGTTTGTCTCTGATAAATTTATCCCCGGTCGCACACCTCAGACGCCACGATCAGCCCTCCTTCGATCCCAATCATTCGATTCATTTCATCCTTTTCTTCATCACACTTCTGATCTCCAGTCTCCTACACAAGGAATACGAAATTGACTCAACCCACCTTGTGTTCATTCCATATCTGCAACGCACCACGCTCTCCTCTCCTCGCTCGCTCCACTCTCAAGCCCCGCCATCCATCATCCCCTCAACTGGGTCTCTCGCATTGTCCTTGCACACCGGTATGTGCCGAACGCCATTTCCTCCATCATTCCCAGCATTTGAATCCCTGCATCACTTGGTCCCTGCATCTCTTGGTCACCTGAGAGTGTGCCTAAATTGGAATGCATGCCACGCCTCTTACATATTCATTGTAGTCATCATGACGTCCGACTCCATCAGCACAACGTTAGCGCCCAACATCCTCAGCCCGCCCCTCCTCCTCCTTCCTCCCCACTCACCGGCTCGCTCGCTCGCTCGCTCTCTCTCCTCATTATTTTACACCACTTTGTCTCCTGCTCTCAATCCCGGCTACACCCCTCGCACGATAAGCAGTACTCCTTCGTCCTCCAACAGAACGCTAACCCCCTTCTTTCGTACCGTCTGCCCTCTCTCCAGTTGTCCCTCCTCCACTATCCTTGCATATCCCAGCCGCGATAGCAATATTGGGAACCCTTTGCAGTCTCTCAGAGCAATTGACCGTGCACCACAAGCAATGATAATGGCCCCAGTCTCCATGCCGCCTTATCAGTCTCACACAGCAACTGAGGATGTTGGTAATGTAGAGGCACAGCAGACCAAGAAAAGGGCCTCCATCCATTATCCCGATGGTAAGTGCAATGTTCTTGGTTACTTTACCCATGCCGCATTTTCCACCAGCCAGCTGATGTTTTAACTGATGACCTCGACTATGTAGATTCTACAGCTGCAAAGCGCATGTCTTTGCATTTTGGTCCTCGCTGTAGGTCACTTTCCGAATCCTGGGCTTTCCCGTCTGCCTCACCGGTCGTACCTGAACTTTCAGAGAAGAAAGATGCATCATCACCAACAACAGCATCATCTCCATCACCTAATACGAGCTGCAGTAGCAGCACTGGGAAAGAGAAGGACGAACAGCCTGATCAAAAACTTTTGAAAACATTGGCCGCCTTCTTGAGGAACGAAGGAAATGGTGCAGATAGTCAAAATACAGTCAAAAATTGCCGGACAATTAAGGACAACTCCTCGGCGCTTGTGCCTTCAATTGAGGCATCAGAGCTCGTGCAGACGGTAAGTAGTAATCTTCTATCCGCACTCACCCCATGTGTTTTTTTTTGTGCGTCACACCCCTTTTTTTCGTGTGTGCTATCGTGGCCCAAAGAGGCTGCACTGCCCTTGGCCCGACCTTCGACAGGACGCGTGATACCTATTCAATGCATTGAATGCCGGCGAACCTAACCGGCAAATACTCTTCGTTTCTCTGGACCTAATAGACCAACGAAGAATCAGCGGCCTGTGATCTTGGTATGTTTATTGTTTGCGTTGTTTGCGTTGTCCGTGGGCCGAATAATATGAGCGCAGTCGTCTACGGACTACTCTGATGCAATGAGCACTCTTCAGGGGCAGGAAACCGTTTGTTTGTCACACCACCTGCTTCTCATCATCGTCGGAGATCCTGCCAATTAACGATATTTTTTTTGTACTGCGTTCAATTTCCATCAGTCATCACTGTTCGAGACTTTGCTTACCCAAAGACACACCACTATCACCTCGGACTGTATCCACCCGAGCCAGCATTCGAGGAGTCAGACATTGAGGAGGACGACGAGATGGAGGAGGAAGAGGAGCAGGAACAGGAGCAGGAGCAAGATGGCGAGGATCGCACACAGGGACGCGCCCGCGGACTGTACGATTTTGATGCTGAAAATTCGAGCGAGCTGAGCTTCCGGGAGGGCGAGTTCCTCTGGGTCCACAGCAGACAGTTCCCGGGCTGGTTCCTGGGGGAGATGAATGGCAAGACAGGACTGGTGCCCGAGAACTATGTTCAGCTGCTGTAGCCTTTATAAAGAGGCCAGACGCAGCGAAGGCGGTGTCCTCTACCACTCTTTCCTATCTATGTACCCGTCATCCTATAATTGCTGGCCGATTGGGCTGATTGGGCTGAAAGAAAGCAATAAAAAATGCCTTCCGTCATTTGAATGTTCCGAGGGCAGTGAAATTAACGTTTGGTGCGAGCGAGCGAGCGAGGGCCGAGGGCTTAATATCCAGTGGTCCATGAACTTTGCACACATGAGCGGACAGAGCGCTGCTCCTCATCATCATCATCTCCACTGGCCCAAATCTCAGCGACCCATTCTCAAGAACGAATCTTTAGTTGCCATTAGTGATCTTGCTCAATGGGCTATCTCGATCTGCTTTGCGTTGCATTGAATGGCACCCGTCTCCTGGGAATGTCCTACACCACGCTGACCGGCTCGGACACAATCGTTGACAACAATGGACACACAATGTATACACACACCGTGCTGATCCAATCAAACCCCAACCCAGCATCGGTCGACGACGTATCCTGGTCCCTGGTCTCTGCTTGGGAGCACAATAGCTCCAACAGTGATACCGCTGCAATGGCCTGCCATGTTGATCCATTGACGGGCATCTTCACCATGATGTCGAACTTCACTGGCTTTCAATACAATCCCAGGATGGACATCTGGGCCAACCTTTCGTTTAGTCCGGATTATCGCTGGGGAGATATCTCGAATACGTTCACGGTTTTCATATGGCCCAACAGCTCAACACTGTACCAAGCAAATATTGCTCAGTCCAATGATGGCACGGTGAACTTGGGGATGCTCCAGAACATCAATGGATCCAATGTCTTTGTAAACTCGGCAACATGGGCACTAGTAAGAATTACAACTGTATTTTAAATTCGGGCACGAGATTTGTGTGAAGGACTAAAGCCCATTCTGGACAAATAGAATCCCAACCTCTATGGCTACCCGACGTATCTTGTGTTCGGCAACGGCTCACTCTACCAGTTTGGGGCGATCGTGGCAAACAACAGAACAGGGGCCTTTAAGTCGACTTTGACCAAATTGCCGTTAACTGGCGGCGGCGGATCCACGTTTACTCCACCGACGTTGTTAGAGGTTAGTGATGCCTCGCTTATAAACAACTGCTCCACAGGCCGCACCTACCTCAAGTTTTATGTGGATACAATCTACGTGTTCTGCCAGGTAAGAAACTCGATGTGTGAAGAGTCTCATCCTCATTGAAAAAAAAAAAACTTCGCTTCCTTTACTAACTGGCAAACAACTTCTTTCTCTTGGGATTTTCCGCAAACCTCAAGGACGATCCTATTTACACTCCCTTCGGAACGAGAAATCAGTATAGCATTCAACAATTTCGAGGCGATGAAGCAGGGAGTATCTCGGTCACTCTAGGCATCAACGACACCCAGCCCCTCTGGAGCGTGATTCAGCCGCTTGGAGTAGCGTCTACCGGGATATGGGCATATGCGGTATCCAGCCTACCTGAGGAGTTTATGCTTAACCCAGAAAACTTTGGGAACCTCACTCAGAGTAATTCTCGAATCAGCATCCCAGAACCATACGGTTCTCCTACGGATGCCGAAACAGACCATATCGCTGCAATTTCTGGAGGATCCATCGCTGGTGCATTTGTATTGTTAGCCGTGCTTCTCTACTTCTTGCTGCGTCGTCGCTGGCCAAAGTTCCGGAAAGAAACTTGGCCACGGTGGAAGGGAAGGATGAAAGCAAAGATCCTGGAAATGCTGACAAAGGATGATGCAATGAATGGTCGCAATCTTTTGTCGGACAACGAAAAGATTGAAGAGGTGTCGATGAAGAGCTTTGATATGAATGGGATGGGAAAGATCCTGGTCACGCCTGACATGGATTTAAGTGATTTACCTGGAGAAGGGATTATCCTGGACGTGGATACGGGACATATGCAAGACGTGCAGCTAGTAAATCACCCCAGACCTGCCATTACCACCTCCCTGTCTGCTATTGCTGACCATCCTGCAATAACCGAGGACGCTTCTGGCGTAGCGACGTCCAGCCGATCTAATTCAACGAGTACCTCAACGCCAAGATGTACCCCCTCAGCCCTTCAGCCCTGCGATCCCTCAAAAGGGTCATCTTCAACGTCGTCGTCCTTAGGCGATGGCAGCACGCCTGTTCACATCGACAAACAGGCTGAAGTTACCGATGCCGATCCAGATGATTCGGTACCACCATACAGTCCTGCTGCGGCTCTTTCAAATCTTCAAACACCATCCTTGCTCCGTATACCCGCTGCACCTTCAGCACCGCCCTTGGACGAGGAAGAGATTATCTAGGGATGGAGTATTTCACAGCTTGGGTAGCCGCCATGATAGCAAATATATTAAATATTGTCTGCTTAGCCTCTCTCTAGAAGGGTTGATCGGCGGTCGCTGGTGGACGGTCAAGAGTCCAGGCCTTTGTAACAGTGATGTGAGCCTCTCTGGATATCTAGTGTCCATGCCACAGAAGAAATTCCTTTTGTTTGAAAATGTCCACCTATGTAGTCAGTTCACTTTCCACTGACTCTGCTGCCTAGCCTTATTTCCCGTCGGCAAGCCTCAACTTTGGTGCTTGGGGCCGCGCCGAAACCAATGTTCACCATCCCCCGATCGTTTGCATTGTAAACTCGAGTAGGTATCGAGAAACAATCAATGAATGTCTATCACTTCGATACGAAAAACTTTAAACTGGAGAAGTCAAGTAACTGTTGGGCGTTTTGTTTCTCGACCGCACTTCTCGTGCTGTGGAGAAGGTATTCGAAGTAACTGCACGTGGGATGAGGATAGCTGTAGCGGACGATTTTGTTGTTGCCACCGGTGCCCCTTGTCTTTACTGCTGTTGTTTGTTGATGCGGTTACAATTGAGGTAGTTTTTTTTTTTGCCATTGTTCATTGTTAGGACCTCTTGCCAAAAACAGCAAGGGATTGTTGTGGAGAGGAGCTATTCTCGGTAGACGTGGTTGACGTGCGTCTCTATATAAAGACGGCGCACAAGCCGTGATCGCAGCTCCCCTGCGTTCACTTTTTCTTGAACCCCACATCTCGCGAGCAGACCTTGAAGGCGCTCTTGTTGTTTCTTCTCTTTGCAAATATCACAAACGAAAAGAAAACGAGGCAATGTCGCCATCCATCTTTACATCCTTGCCAGAATCTGCGCGTGGGTTTCTAGGAAATATAACTTCCAACTTTCGTCGCCGATCCAACTCTTTCTCCAACCCTACCCCTCCTGCCGCCATTGAGGCCTCTAAACCTGCGATTATATCTCCAAGAATCAATACCTCCTTCCCCGACTCCATCAACGTCCCTCGCTCATATTCCGATGCAGTCCCACAACAACAACATCCGTTCTCACACATAGCCTCTCTGTCATCCTTGTCATCTTCATCAACCACTTTGTGCAGCACTGAGAAGATCATCGACGGTGATTTCGAGTTGGAGGTCCCAAACAAAAAGAGATTCGAGCCCGGGTTCTCGTTCCATTTCAGAAGCCGCAATGGCAGTGCAACTAGTATCTTCACCAACATCAGCGTATCCTTGAAGCATGGATATCAAAAGCAACCTTCGCCACCGCTAACAACCTTCACAGTGACAGCGACGACACAGCAGCAGCAGCAGCACCTGCAACAACGACAGCAAGAGCAAGAGCCACAGTATTTCAACAGAGAATCGAAAGAGCGGCAAATGCAACAGCGACGGAGCTCTATGAAACAAAGCCTCGCCAGTAATAGTGGCGGCAATCATGTGGCCAACGCAGATGCCCCTTCTATTACCATCGTCCCAAGTTCTAGTTCCACCGAGTCTGTGTCTTGCGCACATTCACCAAGCCTCCCCTCCCTTCCCTCGCCTTTCCATAATTCGGTCCCAGCCCCTGACACTGTTGACGCAGCCTCAGGAGGGTGTTCGGATTCATTTGTCAACAAAAATGCGCCGGATGTACAAAAATATGCAGAAAGAGGGGCTGGTCCTGTCGCCACCACCGTGGTCGAGGTGGCTGAACATGAGGTCGCCAATGGGGCTGACACGACTACTGCTGGCGACGGCAAGACTGAGGCTGAGGCTGAGGCTGAGGCTGAGGCGCATCACACTGTAGCTGGTGTCACCGACTCTGTTGCAAACCTACTTCCAGAAACGGTGTCCATTCCTGACCTACCCGATTACTTTCTGGACGACGACTTTGGCGGCAATGCCAAGCGGGACGAAAAGTACGCAAGAATCCGACTGGTGGCTCTGAGAGAGCACCAGCAGGTCTTGATTCGCCTGCTAAGCGAGATTTTGGAAGCAGATAACCAGTACCGACATATCCTTCACCAGAGCCAAAACCATCATGGTCATATCCAAGGTCAAAATCAGGTCCAGAGTCACGGTCATACTAGCCAGAGGCATAGTCTCATCATGTCGCCTTCTCCATCCTCATCTCCGCGCCGATCGTCTACTCCAAGTCCATACGACAAAATCCAGGTCCAGGACTTCGCAGTGTCATTAAAGACCAGTCAGTTTCTCAAACACCAGTGCGATTGCCTGGCTCGTCGCACGACTCGTCACCAGAAACGTGCGGCAGCCGTACAAGGTTACCAAAAGGCAATCCTCGACCTCTGGCAGACAGACCAGAACATGTGCCATTGGCTGAGTCGATATATCCGAACGACGCGTCGAGTTAGCCGGTCTCTCGAGTTTATCTTGGTGGCCACGCGAAATGACTGCATGGTGCGAATCGGCGAGGGCGTCTCAAACCCTGAGCTCGAAAGGATGGGTATTTTACAATCGAAGCTATTGGAATATGTCGTTGCTCCAGCTCGGAGTAGCATGGCTTTCATGTCTACGACCCTGCCGTCCATTGACGATGCCTTGAGGCGCAGCAGCGCGCCCACGGGGATGACACAATACTCTAATGATAGCAAGACAATCGATGTACTCTCATCGTCGACCACCATGTCAGCGACAGCAAATTCTACTGCTCGGCATGCACCTTCCAGACCCTTGCCTGCCACACCCGCCTCTATGCATGCTCTTCCATCAAGGAATGATTATGCCACCAAAACGGCCTTTATATCTGCCACTGTCGTAAGATCTGTCACTATCCCAGTACTCCCGCCCCTCTCTCCTTTGTGCCCAGCTCCATCGACACCCCCACCTGCTATACCTGCACCCTCTCCACCTGGACCACGTGGAGCTGTTACTGTGGTTCGCTATTCATCTGCCCCAGTTACATCACGCTCACAAGCTCCAACACCTATTGCGACATCAAATATATTTGTCCAGTCACAAGAGCCACAGCAGCCACAGCAACGATCCACACAGATTCTTCAGCTGCAGTCGCAGCCTATCATCTCCAGTAGGCGCCTTGACGGTTTCCAGGACTATGACGACCTTGAAGCGGCAATCTTTATGGGATTCCATATGCAGAGTGTACAAAAGGCGAAAGAGTTCCTGAATAACTTCAACAAGGAGTCTTTTAGGTCCCGGATTATGGTGGAGAGGTTCAAAGTGGCTAGAGAGGTGTATGAGCATAGGGCACTGGGCCAGCCATGGAAGATGATGCAATATGCAAAGGAATACAAGCGAAAGAAGCGAGTTCTTTAGAAAAATAATAAAATAAAAAAAAAGAAGCCAGCGCAATGCTTTTTAAATATAACAAGTCGGAACTGGATTCTGTCAAGATCTCCAACGGTCAAGAAGATCAGAATTTTGTACTATTAAGGCAGATGTCAAATTGAAGCCGTCTGGCGATCAACCCTCGACGGACGATACGTCGTCATTGGCCAAAAGAAACTGTTTTAGTGTTTGAAAAGGCTCTTAGCGGGCGGGAAACAGACCCCCAGTATCAATGTAAGAAGGGTGGAGCCACAGTGCAACCCTGACGAATTATGCGCGCCATATATTCGCCTTCATAGGCACATCCTGTTCTCGTTCACTATGAGCTCTCCATAGAATATCGATCACCCAATAGCCTTTTGTCGCTGGGTAGCATTCCTTGGACAATCGCAAAATGTTTACACGGATTTTATTTGTAAATGCTGGAGCTGAGTATGGCGAGGGAAAACAATATATGGTACACGATGTGATTATCTCCAGGATGATGGGATTCAAGAGCAGACAGCTTATGTTTTTTACTCGTCTACCTCTCTAGAACTTCCATTTTTGTAGCATCATCTCGCGCAGCCTTCTCCTTCGCAAACATTTCCCGGTCGTTTCTCTCCAACCTCGGCGTCACGACCCTCACGTAGATACTAAACACCGCCACCAACAAATGTGCGATACCCATCAACACAAACGGCGCACCTCTCATCCACACATCAAATAGATGTCCTCCCAGTTTAGCCATGATCATGATACTGATCGCTCCACAGAAACTGAAAACGCCTGCAACGCTGCCTCGGTACTTGGGATCGACATAGGTTCCATTGACCAAGGTCATACCCGTGATAATCATCCCGATCTGACCGATTCCAACCATGCACACAAACACATAGTTGGATTTGTGGCCGGGGGCTACTTTGGTGAAGGCAAAGGGAAAAGAACCGATGGCTCCGATGATCCCAGCAAAGGCAAGGACTGATGATTTCTTGAATTTTTCGCAAGCGAAACCGAAGAACGGAGCAAAAGCGAGGGAGACACCTTGACCCATGCCGGTGAGCATATGAGTATCGCCAGCAGCAGGTCCACAGGAAACGCCGTTACGGCACCAACCAAGGTCGACAAAGTGCTGTACCACCCACAGACTTACGTAGGACGAGAATAGGACCGTATCCGCACGTGCCTATGGCAGAGAGATGGTGGCGGTCGTTAGCATCATCCATGAAAAGGCTCCAAGATTTATGTCATTACGAACGCATATTTTTCAAAAAAAAACATACCACAAAACTCGAGAAATAGGCCAAAGCGATACGAGGATCACGGCCAGCAAGGACGCCATACTTGAGGAGCTTGAACGGGTTGTCAATATTCCTCGGCGCTTGCTCAACGGTCTGTTGTTGTTCCGCTTCAGCCTTGGTCCATGGTATAACACGTCTCTTCAACTGTGTCCACACACCTCCTCTCCGCGAATTCAAGTCTGGCGTTGTGAACGCGAGAATGAACGCCAAGCCAATCGCGCATCCTCCTACAATCGTCAACGCCAACTGGATGCCCTCCTTATCGTTCTTCACCATATTACCAAGCTGGTACGGGATATTGATCAAAACCATACCGGATACCAATCCTCCAAACCCAGAAAACATTCCAACAAACGCACTAACCCTTCCTCGTTCGTGCTGTCCACCCGCAATATCACCTAGTGTACCCGTCATCATGCAAGTACACGCCGCAGAGCCCAAAGAGAAGAGCAAACGACAGAGCAGCAAATGTGGGTACACATTCTTGACATACGAGTACAAGATCAGGGCAGTACCAAGACAGATAAATCCCATGCTGTAAACAGGGCGACGACCGATCCGATCGGACAAGATACCCCAGAGTAGTGTCGCAGGGAGGGCCAGAATTTCGTCATAGAGGGCCAATGACCCGGTCAGGTTGCCGGTGTTCTCGGTGATGCCCAAAAGGACCGTGAGGACAAAGGGTTGAACAATGGAGAGGTATGCGACAAGACAGATGGTGGCAAAGCAGGCGATGAGGTAAGAAATAAAGTTGAGGTAACCAATGTTCTTATTGACGATAAAGATCCAGAAAAGACGGCGTTTCGCAGGGGAGACAGTGGAGCTGTTGTTGTTGTCGACGGAGGATTCAAGTTGAGCGTGGCTGTGTATGGGGTCATGAAGAGTGGTGTCGTCGAGGTTGGACTCTTTCGAGTCGCGAGTGTACTCGTCTGCCTCTGACTTCATGTTTATTTTCTTGTAAAGGGTAGTGGCAGATGATGTGGAAGCGAGGGGGAAGAGGAGAAAAGTGGCATTCAACAAAAGTTGTGGACGAAAAAGCAGAGGGGAGAGGAGGGAGGGGAGAGGAAGAAGTGTGAAAAGACGAAAAATGCGAGAGGTTCGTCAAATATCGCAAAGAGAAGCATGCAACTTGAGGGCGTTATCTGATCCTGGACCCAATGTCTTTTATGAAGTTTTGTTGTTCTTCGAGGAGGGGTCAAATTGTTTTTTCGTTTTTTGGTGTTTGCACCAGGTTGACCGGAAGAACCAAATAACGAAGCGATGGAGATTGAAAAAGTGAAAGACTTGCTCTCCTCATGCTAAAGTCTGAAGAGTCAGCTTAGTCTTGAACTCCATGTCAACGTAAACTAGTTGCAATTTAGCCTAAAAGGTATGTTCGACGAGAACCGCGAGAAGGAAGCGATGGTCCTCGGTGCTCTAGCACATTGCCTCGCTGTTTGGAAGCACTTTAATGAAAGATTACGGAATAAAGAAAGGAAAGGAGGATCGCAATGGCACGTTTCAATTGCCCTTTGCTTGCCACGCAGAATGAAAGGAAGGGAGGAGAGGGTAGGTGGTGGTGAAATTAACCACGACGGAATGGCGTTCGAGACGCGAAAAGTAAGGCTCTCAAGCTTTCTGTGGAGAGAACGATGTATACAATGAAGTTTTCAGATGGAGACCTTTTCTAGCTGGCTGGCGGCTCAGAGACGTAAGTACATGTACTCCGCTATCTTATTGGTTCGTTGTAAACTCAGTTACTATGCAGAACAAACACATGGGAAAACTCGTTGAACTCATAATAGGACAGTGAATTAGTAATGACTCTTTGGCTGGAAGAATCAATATTCGTGTTCGTAGTAGTTAAAGGGCCGGTAGAGGGAAGTATATGATGGAAAATACATTTGGGCACAAGTTTTTTATGCGATGTGGTTCTTTTCGAATCGCGCCCCCATGTGTGTGTGAGGCATGAGGCATGACCAAGCGCGACTAGTGCGCGGTTATTGTTTTTTTTTGCTCACACTCTTTTTCTGTACACAACAAACTTACCGGGGAATAAAAGGATCTGATAAAAAAATCAAAAAAAAATTGAGCGCGCCAGAAACAAAACAAAAAAGGTTATCTGATGGAAATTCTAGACTCTCTTCCTGGGTCTAATCCCCCCCTCCCCCATCCAATCAAGCTCTAGACTACCCCAGTTTTTGAAAGTCCTACATGCCCGATCATTGCTTGCATTGTTGCCCAGTCATCATCCGCCCGGTTCTCACTGTTTGCTTTTTAACCGCATTGTAACTCGGATGACCTGGGTTGGGTCACCGCGTTGCACGAGAGCAAAGAGCAAAAAGCAGCAACGACAACAACAACAACAACAACGACACACCACGCCATCTAGAGTCGGTATACGATCTGATAAGTGCCACTCTGTCTGTTCTCATTACTTACACCCTGTTCGCGCGTACCACTTGTTTATCAGATCGACTATATAAACCCTCCCCCCCCCCCTTGCCTCGTGCTGTTGATCTCCACCCTCTTCATCTAATCCCACCACCACCACACACACACATCCTGAAAATGCGTTTCTCTGCTGTCGCCATCCTTGCCGCTATCACCGCTGTTGTCAGCGCTCAGACAGATTCTTACCCCTTCGTGGCCAACGGCGAGTGTGTAGCCAAGTGTCTGCTGGTAATACTTTTTATCATTCGACTTTGACCACAATACAACCTCAACTGTAACTACCTGTTTATTCTTCAGCGACCCTCCAATGGACTCATCACTGTTTTGCATTTTTTGAACCATAGGATGTCGGCAAGGGCATGTATGCCGACTTTACTGATGATCCTACCAGCCCCAACTTCATGGAGTCGCTCTCTTATGCTCACGACAAGGGCACACCAAAGTACACAACCTACATGACCAATACCGGCATGTGCATCGCCAAATGCCCTCAAGGTATGTGAGCGCGAACTATTGTTTTCCAGTTTTACTACGCTGGCCTTGACCATAAACTGGGCCTCATCTCCTGGTTTCGGCGTATTTTTCATACTCACCGTTATTTCATTTCCCTTTCACCTCTCAACCTCTCATCCAGATCAATTGGATCTTTACAATTCGCAGTACCAAGCCAAGTCTGACTGGTACACCGCAAAGAAGAGCGGTACCACCGCCTCGGCAACTGTTTCGAGCACTGCTACCGTTTCGGGTACTGCTACCGTCTCGGGCACTACTACTACTGTCTCGGGCACCGCTACTACCTCGGGCACTGCTACTACTGCCTCGGGTACTGCTATTGCATCATCCACCACCAGCTCAAGCGCGAGCACATCTACCACTAGCAAGCCTAATGGCGCTGCCGGATTGGCTGCTGGATCGGGAACCATCCTCTACACGGTTGCCGCCGTTTTGGGTGCCGCTGCCCTCTTCTAAATATAATCTGCTACAATAATTCTATTAAGTAATAAACATCCACTCCCCTCCCCCTCCTCCAGAGTGCGGTCTCTTTGTCTTTCTGTTGCGTCGACAATTTGTTAATTGGGTGGACAAAGGTGTTTATATGGAGAAGCAAGCGTTTGATAAAGGATTACAACGATCGGGTCTATTATATTTCTATTGCTTCTTATCAGCATCGTCGCTAGTAGTACCTTCTCTTGATCCATCATCTCCTGTCTTCCCTCCAATCCTGTCCAACGCAGACAACAGACTCGCATAATCCGATTCCGCAAGTCGATCCACTTGGGCTCTTCGTGACCTATCATCTTTGCTCTTACTAGAATCGCTACCACCATCATCACCACCACCACCACCACCACCACCACCACCAGCGGCACTAGTACCGTCCTCCGCAGGTGCAGAAATTGACTGCCACGTCTGATACATGTCAGTCAGATTCTTGTTGGGCAAGAACTGCGCTCGAACATCAGTCCAAGCGTTTCCATATTTTCGAACACCCTGCTGTAATAACTGGAGCTCATGGTCTGTCCAATCCTGTAGATCATGGTGGTCGTCGCCACCGACACCGCCGGCGCCGCCCTTCTCACCACTCTCCTCGGCTCTCATCTTTGTCAACTTTCGGACGTCGATGGCATTGACGGATGCTACTGACAAGTCCGCAAACGTACTGCTAGCAGCAGGTGAAGAAATGTATTCCCAACAGTCCTGACACTGCTTTACAGAGATGTATGGGTGCCGTTCCTGGTGCTGCATATCTAACACTGCCGAAGGATTCATCTCCACTGCTGCTGCTGCTGCTGCGGGGTCACTCCTTTCCGTGGCTGATGGAACCTCAGCAGGGCCTGCTAGCTTTCTCTCCAATCGCTCCGCAATCCTACCCCAGTCCAGCTCAAAGTCTGCTCGCTCAACACCCTGTTTCTCCTGCATCACAATCTCCTGCAGCACCCGGATTCGGTCCCGGGTCCATTCTGATCGGACGATCTGTTGTTGAGGATCATGTCGACTGGATAGTTCATTCTCAGCAGAGATTTTAGTCATCTTTTCCAGCATCGGCTCAGCGACTTGCGAGAGGATCGAGTCCAAGAGCGATGACACAGTTGTGAACTTTGGTGGCGTTGAGGGTGCAAGTTCCTTGCCAGTTGATTCTTGGTCCTTGGTCCTCTTTCCTTGACTCTGTACTTCTCCTTGCTTCTGTTGGAGCGACTGTGACGTGTTCGCGTTGGCGGGGGGGATACAAAGATGCAGAGCAGAGTTGACCGACAACCTGAAAAAGTTCCTGCAGACTGCCTCGGTTCGATGCCGCATCCACCGTGAGATATCCTTGGAGAACGACAATTGGCTGCATACTGCATCCAAGTCCTCGAGACTCTTCAGTGGGCCGTTGCCCGGGTCAAGAAGGAGGCTCAAGTCGCCGTGGCGTTGCTGCTGCTGTTGCTGTTGATAAAAGTGCTTCCATAGCATCCAAAATTGGAAACGCTCGAATCGATGAAAAGATTTCGAACGGGTCGATTTTTCATCGTCCTGGAGACTCCAAAGTCCATCCCATCGACGTTTACACTGCGCTGGTGAATGGTTTCCAAGGGCGATCGAGATCTCTGCCCAGTACTTTTCTTGCAGATCTTGATCCTGTCTTTTCTCCGCCTGTGGCCCTCTAAGGACATCCTGTATAGGTTTTGATAGGATATCCATGATATCGGGTTGCGTCCGACTCAGTTCTAGAACCTTGCGTGCCATGACCGCATCGTCCTCTATCCCCCAATCAATACCACGTCGTTCCAAGATCCTGTAAATGCTTGCGGCTCTGCTCGGGGTAAGCGTTTCCCGTTCAGAGAAACCTTCAATCCGTTCTTCAGACGGCACAACATAGTCTGTGGCGGCTCTTGAATTCGTCCACTGATCCAGGAGCACATCGGTATTGGAAGCAACCCTCTTCCAGTTCTCGCCATACAACTCTACACTTCGTCGAATAGCCCGATGCAACAGGATCTTGTTCACCCGGATGGCGTTTCTATTCAGTAACGACTTGTAATCGAGATACTTTTTCTGGAGTCCAATCTTGTTGAAAGGTCCAAAGTCCGATGCCTTCTCGCCCTCCTTTCTATGGTTCTGGAATTTTTTTACGGGGGGTGGTGGTAATTGCGGAATGTTCATCCCTGCCAGCTTAGCAGCAGCCAACAACTCTGGAGGTGCAAAGGGTGTCGGTGTCGTCCAGGGTTCCTTCATCAACTGTCGTGCTTCAATTTGTGCAAACGACTGCTTCTCAACGTCGGCCAGATATATCAATCGTTTCAACATTGCATCGTTCGGTTGTCCATTGGGTAAAGTCCAGGCAGTCCTCAGATGAGGGTCTAAGAACATATAGTATCGCGCATAACACGACGAAAGTGGACGACCAAGAGTTTCATCGATTTGTTTCCAGGGTACGTGACGATTGAAGAGTTGAATGATTTCTTCGTCCTCGGATTTTTCCCATTGACGATCCGACCTTGCCCTTCTACCATAGACGGTATCTGCATAAACGGTGGGTAGCGCACTAGCATTCTCACGTTGGGTGGTGGTGGTGGTGGTGGCTGAACGTGGTTCTGGTTTCGGTCGGGATCGCTGTCGAGAGCGGAGGTCTGGATGGTCAACTTTTCTCCGAGTATCGGGCTTTATGCTTTTGACGATAGAGGTTGGCAGTGATGCTGGTGCTGATGGCGAGGAAGAAGAAGAGGAAGAGTAGTGGAGAATGGTGGATCGTCGTTGAAGCCATGGTTGTGACTCGTGCTGTAGAATGCACGGACGGATCGATCGTGAAAGGTTGGCGGAGAGGATGTGCCTGGCGAGTCTCTGTTGTTGGCTCATGACAGTTCCACTGTGTGTTTTTTTTATCTCGTCGACTTTTGCTTGCGAACACAGATCCTTGGAGCAGCGTTGGTAGTTGGATGCACACAGTCGATCTCTGCGCTTCATGCGTTCAAAGATCAGCGATTTCGCTTCCGCTGTGGCTTTGCCACAAAAAATCATAATCGCGTGCGATACGCGTGCTCGTTTCGCGTCTTTTGAATAATGGAGACTACAGAGAACAGAAATGTTGATCATCCAGGCCTGTGGTTTTTCTCCGGCCCTTACGAGAAGCAATATGCTTTTTTGGCGACAAAAACGCTTGCATCGACGAACCACCGAGCCGTGACCTGTGATACCACGATATGCCACAGTGATGAAGTAGACCGGGATTTCAGTTGATCCACATAAGAAGACAGCTCCCACTTCTGGTAAGAGTTCCTTTTGAACATTCCATCCTTGCAAACTTGCTGTATACGACCAATGAAACCATTGTCGTCGAGTTTTCGGGCCGCTCTTTTTTCCTTTGGTCGTTTAGGTCCGACCGATCCCCCCTTTCATGAAAAAGAGCGTACTGCAGGAGTTAAAAAAACCCTTCGAACACTGCGCTGGGGACACGGCACCCGTTTTTATTTCACAGCTAGCGCGGAGATCTACAAAAAATAGAAAAAAAAAATATAAATAAGGGAGAAGCTTGGTTTTCCTCCCCTGAAGCATCCATGTTTACGAGTAACTCCTTTTGCCTCGCCATGTTTGCGGACGGCGCTTTTCTCCTTTGGGTACTATATTTCGTGCCGTTTGCTATACGCGACTTGATGTTGTATCGTCTCCGTGCCTTTTTTTTTTCAAGTCCTCACTTTCAGCCTAGTGAATCTAGCAGAGAGAAGTAGAGTGGTATTTACTATACCACGGTCCATGGGACATGTCCTATGCTCTTTGCTTATAACACGTCTCTTTGTCCTCTTTCATTCTCTTTCTCTCTCTCTCTCTCTCTCTCTCTCTCTCTCTCTCTCTGTCCTTTCTCTCTCTTTCTTTCTCTCTCTTTCTCTTTCTCTTTCTCTTTTTCCTCGCTCCTCTGCAGATTTCAACCAACCGTCTAAAAATGATGCACAAATCAACTTTCCTCCTCACAGTACTTGCTACCTTGAGCTGTAGTAGTAGCCTAGCCCAATGCCAACTTGCGACGCCACCTCAGATCTTGTCAACGGTGATCGACATGAGTAAGTGATGATGTCCTGGCCACTTTTTCAGAGAAAACAATTTTTCGTGGGTTGATTTCTAACATACCCTACCCTCTTTCCCAGATGGCATCGAGGCGACTTTTATCTTTGCACCCCAAACCAATGGAAGAGGAGGAGGAGGTGCTCAGGTGTTGATAGAGGTCCAGAAAGGTCTTTCCAAGTCATTCGCCATTTCTCCGACGAAGGGATTCGAATACCATATCCACATAAAACCTGTGGGCCCTGATAACGATTGCATAGCTACAGGTGGACATTTGGACCCTGAAAGTATTGGAGCTACTGCAAAGTGCAATCCTGCAAAGCCAGAAAAGTGTCAGGAGGGAGATCTCTCTGGTAAAAGTAGTAAAACCGGGGAAAGATGTGTGTGTGCATGATTTGTTTTTCTGCAGGTTTACTCACCACGTTTTTTTTTTAATGTTAATTTTTCAGGCAAGCATGGCGAGTTGAAGGCTACAGAGTCGGGATCAATCCCCACAATGTCGTATGTAGATCACCTACTTCAATTCACAGGAGAGTCTTCAACGATCGTTGGTCGGTCAGTGGTGATCCACAACAATGGAACGCGGGTTGCATGTGGCGATATCTTGCCTGTTGCAGCACAACGTGTTTCAGGTAGCAACAACAACAGTACCAGCAAGGATCAGATTACGGAAGCAGGATCGGACAGCAAGGCACCATTGTACACGAATGGGGCTTGCAGCAATAGAGCTGTGGGAGGGAGCACGGTGATGATGATGATGATGATGGCTGGTGCACTTGCGGCAGGTGTTCTGGGGGGAGTATTGGGAGTATAAAAAAGAAGCATCCGGCATTTTTTCTCCCATGGGTCTACCGGGGGGGATGTCTGAGATTCACA
>MU617028.1:0-26280 GCA_025201705.1 Dissophora ornata
AAAAAAAAAAAGTGACTGACAGCGCCAGCCCATGTACCCCTTTGCAGCAAATTGAAAGTGGAGGGTGGGGAGGGGAAGCTGGACAGATGAAGCATGGAACCACAGAGAGAGCTTTTAGGCTGAAAAAAAGCTCAATCATCAGAACAAGTGGAAAGGATTCACTTCGCGATGGCCGTTCGACGACACCCATTTTTGCGCCCTTTGGAAGCAGAGTCTCAAGAAACGCTAACTCCTCGAGTTTGTCTTCTCCGAGGAGTTTCAGCGTGCTGTCTGCTCGCTTTCTTGAAGGTACTACTAGGAGTGCGCCAGACAGCGCGATCATTAAGGTCAACTCATCCAAGACCATTGACGAAGCCTCGGCAGTGACAATAAACGCTACGACAAAGCACAATTCCTATATTTGTAACAGAATAAAGTGAAATCAGATGCCGATCGGTTTCTTTATTCAAAATTTTCAATAATGGCACAGGGATTCGCGTTTATAAGATAAAAAAGCGACTGACACTGCGTCGCGATGTCTTTGAGAAGAACAAGAAAAAGAAGTCTCTCTGCATGGTGTATGTCTCAGTTCATGTGCAATGATCATTTTAATTAAGAACAATCAATAAATGCGATATCGACCATGATATGAGTCGTTATAAGAGGATGAGGAGGCGAGTATTGAGAGTGATGGGTGGCTGAAAGTATCTGTCCTGAAAACGTAGTGTTGCTAGTTGTGGTTGGTATTGTTTTTTATTCTACTTCTTCTTCAAGAGCGAGGTCAAAACGATGGCTCCTACTGTTACCACAGAACCAACGATCGCCATTCCGATGTATCCCTCTACAAGAAACCCAAGCATACATGTTTGTCAGTACACAGTGCGACAATCAAGTGTGAATGTAGGTGGCCTTGACAGCCGTGCCTCTGGAGATAAAAGTCACAAATCAAGCACTGACCTTTGGCGACGCGGTCGTCGATCTCCTGTCGAAGGGCGCGGGCCTGTGAGTTGTTGGGCTCGAACTCCAGCAAGGATTCGTTGAATTTGCGGGCGTCGTTGTAGTTTCCGAGCTTGAAGTGTCCGAGGGCCAAGTAAAACAGGCACTCGCGTCTCCTGTCCGGCACTTCCCTGTAAATTTCTAATGGGTCAAGAGGGGGATTCAAGGCGATTTCAGGAACTGCAGATCAGATTCATGGTCGACGTAGGATAGTGTCGAGTTTTCATGGTCGATTTCAATGCAGAATTTTCGACTCTTGGCTAGCAGGGACCGATCACAGCGGGGCAACATACCTGTGAGGAGAAGTACGCCTTGGGTCTGCTCACGTCTGTTCTTGCTCTTGATGAGGCCCCAGGCATAGTTGAAGCGCGTCTGCTCCGTGACATATTCGCCTTCACGAATGTACTGCTTCTTTAGGATCTAGTTTGCGACATTTTTGGGGGTTTAACGGGGAAGGAAGGATTAGGAACGGGTTGTTGGCTGCCTCCTTGAAGCGACTGGAATGTAGGTGGCCTCCTGGTATTATACCTCGAGCTGGCTGTCGGAAAGACAGCTGTCGGCATCAGACATGCTGGGCAAGTTGTCGGTCATGGTCGTGGTTAATTTGCTGGGTAGGTGTGAGGAAGAGATGTGGGTCAGTCCTGCATTGGTGCATGCTCTTCTCATGCGACCAGAGAGCGATCACATGATTTTACACGTCATATCGTTTTTTTTTCTTTTTTTTTTTTAGTAATTGCCTTTTTCAGTGATCGGCTACTGCGTTGCTGCACGCTGTCTCCACACGCACATCGCTCCTCCGAAGCAGACTTCCCTCCTCCGTGCATCCGCCGCCTACATTCACGCACAATTCACCATGGGCAACTATCCAAAAGCATTTGCTGTCGGGTTCGGAATTGTCGGGCTGGGATATGCCCTCATGATCACCACTGTGCCCACAGAGGAACAGCTCTACGAGGCATGTCTTTTTTCATTCCGCCGGAAAACAGATCCGAACGCGTCTCGACAATGCCTTTCTGTGCAACTTTAATAACAGCTCCACGCACAGGGACAGCAAGCAACTGGAACCGAGTGGAATCGAGCTTCAAATGTAGTTGCTAACCGAATGCCCGCGATTCAATTCATGCGTTGATGTGTTGTAAATAGAAACTATCCCCAGAGCTCAAGAAGCAGTACGAGCAGGTCAAGGCAGACCAAGCACGTCGTCAGGCCTTCTCCGATGTATTAAAGAAAGCCGCAGCCGACCCCGAGCCAATGTGGATCAAGAAGAAGGACACGCCCAAGGATCAATAAGGGGCAAACGACCTGATCCACTATTTCCATTGTCTATAACTCCAAGCCTGACTCTTGTTCGCTGTTTTTCTTGTATTCTAGTCCCCTTCTCTGCATCTAACCTTCATAGACATCATTTCATAACAAAAACAAAAGCAAACAAAAAAAAGTGCCCACCGAACTGCAGTCTTCATGGTCAAGAGTGATGGGTGAGATGTATCTTCAAGCCCTGTCCAGCACAAGAAAAACAAGGGCTGTGCGCTGCTGCGAGATGGCACTTATTTTTTACCCTCCCAAACGTTAAACTGAAAGCAATTCATTATTTACAAGGGTACAAAGGTTGCCAGAGACAAACGTTGTTGCATGCATTTGGCACAACCTTTGTTCTTCACTTCTCCACATACAGCCTTTTATCATCTCATTCGATCTTCATAAACGAGTGTCAGCATCACCTTGTCCATGGAAACGGTCAGGACCATCTGGACCTCATTCACACAAGCATTAACAACAGCATCATGACCCTCCTTACCTTCTTTGGATGCACCCTCACGGCTTACGGCCCTAGTCTGGCCATCTTCTTTGGCTTCGTCGCACCCAATCCCCAGCTCGTTATCCTCATGGTCTCGAGGTGAGACGAGCTTCCAGCTTGGCTTTCCTGCTTGATCGTTGTCACCGTGGGACTCGGGCCACAGCAGTGTTCAGCTAACACGCTGGCCGCTTTCTGCTATTTACTTTGCAACCTACTATAGTGCCTTCTTCTGGCTGCTGTCTCTCCTCCTTGCATCAGCAATATGGTTCATTGCCACAAACAGTCGAAACACTTACACCTCCACCATCATCTACACAGTCCTCCTACAGGAGCTGTTTCGGTGGCTCCTCTATTTACTAATTAAGTAACGTATCGCGCGGACGAGCACTTCCTTCCTATGATCAATTGAGCTGCTATTTGTGTGCTTTGCGTGTTGTCGCCAAATGAGACTTATTAACCTCAATGTCGGCTTTCGATGATAGTCGTGCAGAGGAAGGACTGAACATGGTGGCGAAGCATCCAAAGTCGCAATTTAATCGATCTGGATACGCATTCTCTGCTGGAATGGGGTTCGGATTGATGTTCGGCATCATCTCCTACATCACTCAGCTTGTACAAGCCCTAGGGCCTGGCGTCCTCATGTGTGCCTCCTGTCCGAGCATATCCCTCTACTTTATTTCAGGTACCGATTGCTCAGCTGGATCCCGCTGCAATCTCTGCGAGTGATGAAGAATAGGCAACTAATCCTTGATTTCACTCGCACACACCAATAGCGATAACGACATGCATATTCATCCTGCATCATTGCGCGTGGATGATGATCTCATTCACAGGATTCACTCAGCGCTCGTATGCTCGCATCCTCTGGGTCCTGATTACCCACTACGGAGCCTCTTATCTGACACTGCTCAATTCCAACACCAACGTCAACCTTGGATGTGCGTATTCCATCATGGGCAACGTCGTGCTCTTGATAGCATCTGTGATCATTGTTGTAGCAGACGTGCGGAATCTTCACCAAAAACTCGCGTAAATTCACCAAGCATGACCGCTGCCGTAGATGCCGTAGATGACGAAGGCCCTTCTTTATAGTAATAAACACTAAGCCAGAAGCGCTGCGAATGTGAGATATCGGTCTATGGAATATGCAGTTTATTTTAGATGATGATAGTCCATGCTGCAAATTTAGAGGGTACGGCTCAAGTGCAACGTAGCATTGATGAAATCGTCCCAGTTCTCTAAAGACGACGTTGCGGGTAATGATAATGGTGTAGATGTGGCATCGCCTTCGACGGACACTGTTCCTGACGCCAGTGGTACTGGGAGAAGCTGTGAGGGTTTGGAAGAACAAAGCGACATTAGCGGACTAAAATTTAAAGCTTGGCTCCTTCCACTGTTCGAATTCACAATTCATACCTTGAGTTCCTGTCTTCGGACATGGCCGTGCTGGTCTACTATATCTGAGGCAACGAGTGGTAGTCCATGGTAGTTAAAAACACCACTTGTCTTAAACAAGATAGTGCTCAAGGTATGGGTAGGCGCAGATCCTAAGCCCACTTGTGAGGCGGCAGGTGTCGTGGACAAGTCCTTGAACGAAAAGAAACTAGGGCACTGTAACCTGTTGGCGTAAGGTAATGTTGTCTGGCTCATCAATTCCTTCAGAGCAGGTGATTCTGCCTCAATTCTGGTCGACAGTTCGCTCCTGATCTGAATATCCGTTGGCTGACCAAGCATCATCAAGTTGGCGAAAAACTGTCTATTGAGGACCTTCCCATCCCGAACACACAGCTCGCCTTCGTTATTCAAAGTGAAAGTGATGCGGAGCGGGCTTAGAGCCATGTCCTGTGAGATAGTGGAGTGCGATAGTCTGGAAGACGGGATATACTCGGCTTCAATAGTCTTGCTCTTTGGAGACACTAAAGGGAGCGTAGTCACGGCTTTGAAAAATGGCAAACTGTGGCAAATGTAAAGAGTATAAATACACCAATGTACGCAGTATGATTGAGGCGAACAAGACACCAATAAGCCGCACGGTTACCTTGGAAGGAAGTATGGCTTGTCGGCGTCCTTGAGCCACTCTTCCAAGTCCAGCGTGTCAAATGCAGTTGGGAATGGAAGATTTGTCATCTGGGGGTTTCTGTTGTGGAAGAGCAGCTGTCCAAACTGTGCTGAAAGGTCAAAAATTTGATGTGCTTCAAGAGCACCATCCACTGAACTCTTTAGATGTTTCCTTAGTTCTTCCAGTGTCCCAATGTTGCCCGGAGAGGATTGTACAGGGTGTATTGTGAGGTTATCCAGTGTTCTATCTGCATCCTATTGAAATGTTAAACCGGCAGTTAAAGTGGTGAGCCTCATTCATCATGAAGATGTTTCGTGATCCAGGAAGTCAAGTGGAAGAACTTACGGGCTCTGTTTGACAGACTCGAAAGAAGGACTTTTGGCTCTCGTCCACGGTCATGGAGACGGAATCGAAGACCGGGAACATACCCACAGGCTTCAATTCGTCCTCCTGGTGCAAGAACGTGAAACTTTCAGCGCCACTTGTTGACTAGTTTGCAAAAAAAAAAATCATTAGATCGAATGTTTGGAGTGTTCCCTGGGCCGGTCAGAGGCAGCATTTTCCTCTGCCCACGCATACTTTGTGTAGCTTGAGGTCAAAGAGCCTCTTCGCTTCTTCCATGTCCTTGCTTGATCGGCCAGCGATGATCAGTGTGTTCTCGTCTCCTGCTGAGACGAACGTTTCGGATCTGCGTGCAATGTCCTCCAAAACTGGGGGCTCCTTCATGACCAGGTCCTTGTCGCTGTAAGATGAAATATTCCAGACCTCCTCTGTTACCGCTACTATTTCGCTAATCCGAGATTGAGCTTCCTGAATCGACTCGCTAGCTCCACGGATGATATACGTTTCATTCGCAATGTTGATTGAGATGCGAACATTCTTTTCTCTCTCAAGTCCTCTCAGAGAATCGCCCTCGGATCCCAGGATGAAGAAAAGTTCTCTCTTGTTGGAAGGAAAAACTTTTTGAAATACAGGCTCTGCAGCGGTGTAAGGATCTTCAACTACAGGCGGCTTTGGTTTAGGAGCCTTGACATTGAGATTCATAAGAATCATGATTTGGTTGACCAGGACCGACTTCCTGCCGTTGGCGGGCATATTTTGCGAGCGCAGGACGTCCTTGAGCTGGCCCACATTGAACGAGGTAGCTACAGCATCCTTAAGCTTGTTGAATTCATCGACAGAGATGCTGCTGTTGGCGGGTTTGAGGGCTAGGACATCCTCGAGGGTGACTTTTGCTTTCGTGGAGGAGGGGCTGGTGTAGAGGTCACTGATGAGGGTTTTCGAGATGCTGTCGAGGGTTGCAGGATCGATTGTAGACACTTTTTTTGCCTCAGCTGTGGTCTTCCTCGATGCGGGTCCGGCGGAAGTGGAGGACGTGGAGAAGCAGGGGCCAAAGTTGCTGGTGCTCTGGATCGTGCTGATCCGGCTAATCCTGCTTCCTGCCACGGCGCTCTGTTTACGACTATTGCGGCAGATGCCTGCCCTTGTGAGAGAGGAGGCAAGCCAATGTGCGCTGTTCTGGCAAGGGATCCTGCTCATGGCTCTTCCTAAATCGATCGTTGGAATGAGGAGACGAGATCTGATCCACAAAGTTGTGTAAACAGTCGCCGTGCAGCACAGTTCAGGTCGGACAAATCAACGTCACACCCAATTACTTGGAGGTGCCGCTCTTGCAATACCTTTTCGCTCGCCATCACGTCTTGCACCATCCTCCCTCCCTCCCTCGTTTTCTAACACAAACATCCATCCAACTATCCCACGTTCGCACATACATCGTACTCCTATCATGGACATGTCCCAGGCTGAGCGGCAGAAATATGCCGAGATATTCTCTAGTCTCAACCCCACCAACGGCTACATCACTGGTGAGGCCTCCATCCTCTTCTTCAGCCCTCATCCACGCGCCACCATTCACCTCTTGCTAGCTTAGACTGCCCACTGTTGCCACTTGCATCCACACACACTGATGCGATGAAGGGGCCAATGGAGCGAATACACTACTCACGCGAGCGCTACTACCGTATCCACCATGGTTAGGTGTCCAGGCGCGACAGATTTTCATGAACTCAGGACTCCCCGTTCACAAGCTTGGTCAGATTTGGTATGTTGTGTATCTGTGCTCTGGTCGGATCCAAGTCGCACTTCAGCATACCCTTCGGTGTTGATATTGATGCTTTTGGTCATTGACATTCAGGGATATCTGCGATATTGACAAGGATGGAAATATGGACTTTGACGAGTTTTGTCTGGCCCTTCGCTTCGTATATGCCTCCATCAATGGCGAGATCTCCGACATTCCAGCCACGCTCCCTCCCCACTTGATCCCACCATCAAAGGTACACTACTTTGCCAGCCAAGGATACAACCAGTCGTACATGCAGCAGTCGCAACCCACAGGCGCCTTCATGTCGCCATCTCAGTCATACAGTCAACAGAGCTCAAACTATTCAGCTATTTCTGTCCTCGTAAGTTTGAAGAAGAGCACACATACTACATGTCTTGCTACACCATTTGCGTATGAATGAAATCAGGCATCTAACCGTACCAACCTGCATTTGCGCCCATCAGGACACTGCGGCAGCGACTGCCAGTAGCTTGTCGGATGATTTTGATTGGTATATTGCCCCGTCCGACCGCTCCAACTACGAAACTATCTACAAGAATAATGTTCAAATGTCATCAGGCGAAGTCCGAAGTAAGTGGAATGTTATCTAAGGATTTGGATTCGCTGCGAGCGTTGAGCGTAGGTGCCCCATGATGCCGTCCAATATACTCAATATACTCTTCTTGTGCTGATTTACCTCATGCCTTGTGTACTACAGTGGGACAGTTTGAAGACTTATATCAAGCATTGCAAATCCCGAGGGAGGATATCAACGCAGCTTGGTAGGTTCATTGAGAGGAACCCGCAAACATGCCTGCAGGTTTGATATGATAGACACGCGGAACTCACACAATATATGCCACGCTAGGTCGTTGGTCAACGTTCACTCGGCCCCTCAGATCGGCAAGGAGCAGTGCATCGTGTTTTTCCATATCCTCAACAGCCGTCGACTTGGGAAGCGTGTCCCTTCTACTCTTCCAGGCGCTCTTCGGACCTCGTTCCTGGGTGATTCCAACTATGCACTCTCCGACAACTACTCTGTGAACGAGATTCGCCAGCAGGCAGGAAGACCATCTGTCCCCTTGTCGTTCGCAACAAAATCTGCGTTCTCAAGTGAAAAAGGTCATGTCATGGCAGGCGACTACCTTAGCCGATTAAATCAAAAAGATCACGCTGCCCACGGTAAGGCTTGAAATCTTAAGGCACTCTGGCATTATAACCTACGATTTTACTGCGACCTGTTTTTGACCCAATGACTTTCTTGATATCCATTCAATAGAAACAATGGTACAGGAAGATCGGTTAAAACAGGAGTTGGAGAGTATTAGGCGACAGATCGAAGATGCCGAACAAAAGACGCGGTTGAGTCGTGGGGACACTGGGGTGACTGTTAAAGAGCTACAGGACTTACTTGCTTACAAACAGCAACAAGTTCTGAACGACGATGCTTCCATTCTCGACCGCCAGCTGCTGGACCAGGACCGGGAGATCCAGCGACAGCGCGATGCCCTCAAGCAGCTAGACAAGGTGATGCAAGGTCTCCGCGAGCAAAAGGACCTGCTCGAGACGCACCTAGCGGACTCTGAGAGCGAGGTCCGTGACAGCCAGCGCGAGGTAGAAAGCCTTCGTGGACGCTGAAAAAAAACCGAGGTAGATCTTAGATCATCTGTAATAAAGTGATCGTTCACTGCAGGGGTCGAACCTTGGTCTGGGAATTCTTGATTTATTGTGACGGCGTCTCTGTTTGTTTTGGCACATTTTTTTTTTCCAACCGTTATTTTCTCCCTTTCGCCCAGTGTATACCTTCAACCCTCCTTCCTTCCCTTCCTTTCTTTACTTTCCCCTTTCTTGCCATGGACTCACAACAGCAGCAGCAGCATGCCCACATGGCCAATTCTGCTGCATGGCAGGTCCCTCCCCATGCGGCTTACATGATGGCAGCTCCTCAGATTCCGCACACCCAGCAGCAACAAGCAACCCAGCAACAGCACCAGGCATACCAACAGGCATATCAGCACCCCGCCATGATGGAACAGCAACACCACCCTCTCAGTCACATCTCCCATGTCCCCGTACCTCCAGTTGCTCCCTCGCATGCGCAGGGTTATGGCATGCCTCCCCATGAGCCTCCCCGTGGTGGCAGTAGCGGCGGTCGTCGATCTCCTCCTCCGTACCGTGGCTCGTACCGCGATCGATCCTTCTCCCCACCTCCTCGCCATCGCAGAACGCCTTCTCCCCGTGGATATAGAGAATCTCGCGGCTACGACCGTGATGTGGACTACCGCGGTTACGACCGAGGATATGACCGTGGCTACGACCGATCAGATCGTGGTTATGATCGAGGCTATGGTGGACGCGGATACGATCGCGGCTATGATCGTAGCTATGACCGGGACTACGATCGTGGCTATGGACGTAGTGGCTACGACCGGGGTTATGGCCACCGTGCCCGCTCTCCTCCAAAACGTTCAAGGACCGTTAACCGGTAAAATATGTGTCTTGTTTTTTATGTTGAAGCAAAAACGCAAACCCACAAACCCAAAAACTAAAGAAGAACCTGGTTTGGTTCTGAATTCTTCATTTGTTGGAAAATTTCCCTATAGTGGTACGGACGAAGATCGGTTGGCGTCCAAGACTCTCTACGTTGGCAACATCCCGTATAGCTACCGCGAAACCGAAATTGAGGATATGTTCAAAAAGTTTGGCACCATTGTCAAGGTCACAGTGGTATTAGATCAGTACACTGGTCGTAACAAAGGGTATGTTAAAGGTCTAGAAGCCTTTATTTTGTTGTTGTTTTTTGCAAAGATTTGACTCCTGTTGCTCATGACCTTTCGTTTTTGTGCCGTTGCATTTCCAGTTTTGCATTTGTAGAGTTTGAGGATCGTAAGAACGCCGAGGAGGCCATGGAACAGCTTAGTGGATTTGGTGTTGAGGGCAGACGTTTGAAGTTGGACTGGGACATTGGACTGAACAAGAAGGACATCAAGCCTCAGCGCTCTGCTGGAGCTACAGCAGAGAACAGCACGGCTGAGGCTTCTCCCCAGCCCCAGACGACCTACACGACTGAGGCCTCTTCTCCTGCAGAGGGTGAGGTCCAGGGCTCCTCCGATCCTGCTGCCGTCGCTGCTTCAGAGCAGACTGCAAAGCTTGAAGGTGAACAGGCGCAGACTGTGCAGCAGCCTGACCAATCCACGTAAGTGTAGCATTGGATATGTTGCCGTTCTTGGAGTATTTGATTGCGGCGCGCAATCCGATCACTGATCGAGGAGGTTTTTTTTAAACATCCCATAGTGAGCAGAGTCAGGATCATAACATAGAGGCAGGAAATGTATCTGTCGCCCAGCAACCGGTTGCGGAACATCAAGAGCAGCAACATCAGCAGGCCGATCAGCAGACAGAGCAATCATCCGAAGAATCTACTCAAATCCCTGTGGGGCCATAAACCCCCACCACCACCACAATGTGCATAACCAAAAAAAAAATCACTGTCTTGTATTTAATAGACGTTTCCTTTCATTGCATCAGACATCTTAACATCGACAATAATTTTTTTAGACTGGGCGGTGGAGTGGACCATCGTGGGACTACAGGATGTGGAAGATATTCTTGACTGTGGAGTGGAGTTGACAGTGGACATGAGAGATAACACACACCCACGCCTCACTTGAATAAACACTAGCTTGGCTAAAAGACTTTTGGACGTTAGTAGACCTTTGGACCGTGGACGTATTTTCTTGGACATTTGTTTTTTTTCTGGAGATTTGAAGAGCAGACAAACATGCGGCTTTTCCATTTATTGATTTAGTGGCATCAGATTCATCCAAACAACCACCTGAAGGTAAGTCGTACGAACGCGTAGATGGACAATTTCGATGGCAATAAACCCTACATGTTTCGACGTTGTACGCGTAGTTTATTTACATGCATAGTCTATAGACGAAGATGCTTGACTATATGGTGTTATTACTTGTTTCCTAAACATGGTGACGGGCGCAGAACTCGGTCATGCGGTCGTAGGCATCCTGGAGAATCTCGGGGGGAGATGTAAAGACGATGCGGATGAAATTGGGGCACTGGAAGACAGAGCCAGGCAGACACATGACCGACTCCTCGCCCAACAACTTTTCTGTGAAGATAATGTCGTTGGGAATATCCTTGAACTCGGCAACGTTGATGCCAATCATCACGTACATTGCACCTTGGGGAACAATGACCTTGAGGCCAGGAATTTTCGACAAGATGTCTGTGCTCAGCTTGGCATTGGCCTCAAGCTGGATACGGGTATCATCGTAAAAGGATTCATCAGTGTTGAGGAGGATATCCTGGAGAGAGGCCTGGATCACAGAGTTGGGTCCCAAGATCAGCTGCGACAGGCTGTTCAGTCCATCGCGGACCTCGGCCTCAAAGACACCGTTGCGGTCGTGGATGAGGATCCATCCAAGTCTCCATCCAGGGACAAGGTACTTTTTGGCAAGTCCGCCGACGGCGAGAACGGGGACAGTCTTGGTCAACGAGGCCAAGGGGAAGAACTCACTGCCGGTAAAAACCAAGTCGCAGTAAATCTCGTCTGCAATCACGGGCAAATGGTTGCGCTCACAGACAGCCAAAAAGTCGAGAAGGTGCTGCTTCCTGAAGACAGAGCCGCAGGGGTTGGAGGGGTTGTTCATGACGACCGTAGCTGTGCGCTCGTCAATCAGAGATTCCAGCTGCTTCAAGTCCATCTCCCAGTTGTTCTCGGGCTAAGAAAATGGAGGCATGTTAGTCTGAGTTGATCTGTGCATTGGAACGATCCGGTTTCATGTTCGAATAAAAAACCAATGTATCACTTACCAAGAGATCGTAGTAGCGGACTTCGACACCCTTCGAGTCGGCGCACGTCTGATAGAGCGAGAAACCGGGGCGGGGCAGTAGAATGTTGTCGCCCTCATTGCAGAGTACGCCAATGCACAAATCAAGGGCACCAGAGCAGCCGCTAGCGAGGATTACATCCTGGGCGGTAATAGGGGCCTCTGGCAGCGTGAACTTGTCGGCGACAGCCTGGCGGGCTTGGGGATATCCAGTGGAGGGAGGATAGCCGTTGCTCTTGTACGAGTTGAGTTGCTTGACAACGGCGTCTGTGCAGGACTGGTGAATCTTGAAGTTGCCGAAAAGCGTGGGGTCGCCGAGGGCAAGGGAGATCATGGACTTGTTGACATTGGGCTTGACCTTGATGTGATCGACGATTGCACGGATCGGGTTCGAGGTGCGCTTGGAGACGATGGAAGCAGGGACCTTCCAAGATTGACGAGGGTTGGAGTTCGATGCAGACATTGCGGCTGGTGATTTGCAAAAGGGTGATGCGGAGAGGAATGAGAAAGGAGCGTGGAGAACGGAGAAGTGTGGGAATCTTATAGTGCCAGGCGGGTGTGTTGTGTCTGTTCAAACCCAAACGGCGATCTACCGTGCCCTCAAATACACCACTTAAGATGACAAGCACGATGATGTCGACTCGCTGTCGACCGCCGCAAACAGCCGGCGCTAATCACGCTGCTCTTCCTGCGTTGAGGACAATCTAGACAGCTTTGAAGGCTGGACCATCGACTCCAGCGATGGCCTCGTACTGCTTGCTGCAGTGAGGAGGTGCCGATCGTTTTGTTGTGATCATCACGTCCACCGCCACCAAATTGGTATTACACGTCATGTGAGCTACATCCTTTGCAGAAGTACGCGACGCGTAGAGTATCCAGCTGGATTGCTATTGCTATCATACAGCCATCTCCCTTTATTGGCACTATTGTAACAACGTTCTATCAGGTTGCTGTCCGCCTTAATAAATGCACTCCACGGAAAAGATCGTCAATGTGGAGAAAGGGATAACTCCAAGACTACAAGCTCAACACGCGGCTAAAACGAACCCGCGATATTGGGGTCATGTTAGTATGTAATTGCGACGGGGAAAAAAAAGATATATGCATGTAGCCCGTTGAGAAGGCCCCGTTTCAACTTGAAGAAAAACGTATTTCAATCCATTCGGCGGCATTCGACCACCAAATGCCTAGAGAGGCCTAGCACCAGTCATGCAGTAACCATGGAGGCAGAAGACAAGATGCTGAAAAAGAAGAGGAAGCCTTCTGTGACAAGAAAATAAAAAGGACTTGGTGGTCAGGAGAAAGACATTCAAATGTCAAGGGACAAAGGAGTATTGTTATTGTTTTACCTTCAAAGTCGCAACAAGCTGCTGAAGGATATGAAAAAGGATGCAAGGGGCCATTAGCAGTGATGGGAACAGGAAAGGAATGGAAGATAGGGAGTTGATTGTATTGTTTGTGTGAATGCTTCTCCTTACCAGAGCACTGCTTCTCATTCCTATCGTTATCCGGCCATTCATTACAGAACAGTTGAGCATCACTAACTAGAGTCGCTGACAAGAAAGATAGGTGATGCTTGGTTCGCCACATGCAGCCACACTCTGCCGTCCGTACCACGCAAGTAACGGAAGCGCTCTGGTCAACCGGGCACAGGCATTCACCAACGGCCTCCGCTAACCCCTCATTAGCATCTTCCCCCTTTTTTTGTTGTAGAGGTCTCGCGCCCATAAAATGAAAAGTATGTGTTGGGGAGATATAAATCGTCTAGACATCAATCCAGCATAGATCATGGACCGATATGACACGATATTTTTAGGTCTCTCGTAACAAAGGGGTTTCTCCCGGTGTACAAAGAGCACGGCTTCATGGCTTCAGGAGAGCGGTTCAAGGCGCGTCAATATGAGCGCGTACTAGACAACCCTTTTTCTTTCTTTTTTTTTTTTTTTGGTTGCTCAAGACACGCCCTGGCTACATCTGGCTATGTAGCTATATAAACCACCGCGCTTCCATGTGAGGTTCCTCTTGCTCTTTTTCTGCCTTTTGCTTTTTGCTTTTTCTCGTCTTCACAAACCACTCTGCCTATCTCTCCCATCCGACTCTCCCTCTGTCACCTGCATACGCTCTTATACTGCCTCACTCCCGATCGCTTCCACACTTTCCACGCAATGAGGTTCATTACCGCACTCACCGTCTCGGCCACAGCTTTCCTCGCCACGGTCTCTGCAGACATGCTCCAGATCAACAATCCAACAGACGGCACGGTCTGGAAGACAAGTGTGCCTAATTTTGTGGGCTGGAACGGCAACTGTGCCTCGATGGGCAACGACTCCAAGGCAGTCAAGGTCGATCTCGTCAATGGACCCTCGACCGCTGTGCGGTACGTGGCCACGCTCGGTAACCTCGACTGCTCGGGTTCCAACACGCGCGCAGACATGACGGTCCCCAGCACGGTTGTGTCGGGCCAGTATGCGATCGTCATCCGCACCTCGCCGCAGCAGTCCTATACAAATTCATTCCAGATCGACAATCCTTTGCAGCCTGCCGCACCTTCGACGGCCTCGGTACCAACGCAGCCGACTGTGGCAGCGGTAGCTTCGAACACACCCGCCGGTAGCACCAATGAGGCGTCGACGTCCTCCATGGGATCTGGGGCGATGATGGTTTTGGCTGGAGCAGTAGCTATTGGATTCCAGCTGGCGTAGATCTGGAATAATGTTAATGGGCTTAGTAGATTAGTAGTTGAACTTTATATACATAATTGAGACGCATAAACCATGTGTAAGCCCGCGCAGAGCAAACCCCTTGAGTACGACAAAACGACGAATGAATGATTGGACGACGTTTGGTTCATAGACATCACTCTCCCACGACTGCCTTCCCCCCACAAAGAGCGACTCTTCTCTCATTCCCATTCCAATCAACACATTCCTTGCATCGCAACTCTCCACCGCCACCCCCCATCATACTCCAATACCCATATTTCAGCCATGGCAACAAAGACAAACGTCAGCGCAAAGGACGCAAAGATCCTCGATATGGTCTTCAATCCTGAAGGCACCATGCTTCCTGACAAGGAGACCGAGACCATGCTCAACGCTGAGCCTGTGGGTGCGACTTCTATACTCTCGACACCACTTTCTTTGATTTTGACATGTTCTATGTCAACAATGCTGACCATGAAACTCTCTGTTATCAATCAATGGTGCTTTAGTCATCGAGCCAGAGCTGCTGAAGAAGCTGAAGGCTCTGGAAGGCGAGGCTGTGCTGCTGGCTGAGAAGGACGATATTAGCGGGGCAATTGCAAAGTTCACAGAGGTCATTGACCTCTGCCCAACCTACGCCTCTGGGTATAACAACAGGTATATCAGAGTGTCCTTGCCTACTTTGTGTCAAAATGTGGACATACTTCCCTGACCATGTAGTAACTCCATACTTACCTATATATGTATTGAATTGCATGACGATAGGGCACAAGCATACAGAATCCAGGATAATACAGCAGCAGCGATCCAGGATCTGGATAAGGCAATTGAGTACGGAAATGGACAAATCGCCATTCTCAAACAGGTACCATTTTTCACCCTGGATGTACTAGTTTTTTTTCTATTGACCTCGAGGATCGCCTCTGACGGACTGACTTGTCAATCTTCGAAACACATAGGCTTATACACAGCGAGGCATTATCAAGAAGCAGAAAGGCGACAAAGATGGTGCTCAGGTCGATTTCGAGCGAGGCGCGCGCTTCGGCAACCCTGTCGCCAAAGCCGTTTCTGTACAAGATAATCCTATTTCGCAACTGTGTGGAGCCATGGTCATGGAGATGCTTACCAAGGAGATCAATGCCTCCAAGGAGGCTAGTGAATCCAAGTAGCCAACCCTTACTTTCTTTTGTTGCTCAACTTCTTCTGCTTGTATAACGAATACCACCTACTAAATAAAGGAACATTTATGCAAAAGCGAAGTCATCATGGTATAATCATGTAGACAGAACGTGCTCAACGCTTCTTGGACTCATCAAGCCGGTTTTGAACTATGAAGTACAGTCTGTGCCCTTTATTTTTGTTACTGTGTCCATATCTCCTCGTTTTGTCATACACTGACAGTTCAAAAGGTAATAGTCCCTTCCTGATCTTGAGGTGGCTGACTCGCTTTGTGATATTCATTGCGCAGGCACCCAAACATTCCTGTGACGTAATAGAAATAAATGACGTGGCTGTAACCACATTGCAGCACATTGCCGATCAAGAAGCATGTTGATCACTCGCACAATCTCCAGCACACTTCACGTTCATTCAACGGAGACACAGCGTGGCCATCATGTCGACATACGCACCACGGAGGGAATTCACGCCACGCGACGGAGCAGCAGGAGGAGGCGGCGGCGGAGGAGGGGGAGGATATGGCTCCAGGATAGTCTTTGGTAGAGTACTGCAAGCCTCGCATCGGCATGGAAACTCAAATAAAGAAGCTATAGCAGCAACACGTCCAATTAACAGACAACCTGTACCGTGCAACGCTCTGCTTCTGCTGCCTTTGTGTGATTGAAAACACATAGATGGAAAACGTATGCGAAAGTCGATCCAGAGAAGAACCGTTGACTATAACCACAGTATCACGAGATGGCTTCAAGTACGATTCTGGATTTCTTTCTTGTCTCGACGTGAGGTACATGTATGGAAAGGAAATAGCGCTAGTTACTAACTACAATTACTGTGGGATAACTAGATTGCCCCTTATATCAAAAACAAGAGAGAGCTGCCTTTTCTGCGACCAGATCCCAATTTCATTTTCGATGTAAGACCTCGCCTAACACCGTCTGGCAGCGCAACGAAACAAGGACGTCTAACCTTCTCAACTGCCGTCCGTCTACGACTCTAGCTTTTACCCCCCTCTGCTTATGCAAACAACCCCATGAATGCGGTTACTACCAAGTTTGTGCACACATCAACCAATAAGAACAGGTGTCCCGTCAATGTCATCCGTGTAAGCGCAGCTTTTTGGGAAAGCAACAGACTTGCCTTCGCGGAAATAATACATCAGGACGCTGCCGAGACTGACATGTGTCTTAACCTACTATATGATAGTGGACTCCTGAAGGGCGCCGTCTGGTTACTGGATCGTCAAGTGGCGAATTCACGCTCTGGAACGGATTGACATTTAATTTCGAGACCATTTTGCAGGTATGAACAAGTCTGTGTTTTGGTTGCCACGGGTTATTCGTTCCTGTAGCTGATATCGACGGCTCACTCTAATTTAAATAGGCGCACGACACAGCAGTGCGAGCCATGAAGTGGAGCCACAACGACGACTGGATGGTTACGGCTGATCACAATGGCTTTATCAAGTACTGGCAGTCGAACATGAACCCGCTCAAAGTTTTTCAAGGACACAAGGAAGCAATTCGCGATCTGAGGTATCGGCGTTGATTCCATATACTATGAGGACTGACGTTACCTTGATGGCCAATAGCTAAATGCAAAATGTCTTTCTTCATGACCTTTACAGCTTTGCACCAAGCGACGCCCGATTTGCCACATGTTCAGATGATGGAACGATCAAGATCTGGAACTTTCATGAGGGCATTGAGGAGAGAACGTTAATGGGTCACGGATGGGATGTGAAGTGCGTCGACTGGCATCCCCAAAAGTCCCTACTGGCATCAGGAAGCAAGGACAATCTCGTGAAGCTGTGGGATCCAAAGGCAGGAAGGATGTTAACAACGCTGTAAGCTTTCTCAGGGTGCGATTGTGATTTCCGCTGCTTCCTGTCTAATAATCACCACATACTAAGAATGTTTTGCTGTGGTTCGAAAATAGTCATGGTCACAAAAACACGATTCTTGGACTGCAATGGAACAAGAATGGAAACTGGCTTGCGACAGCCGCGCGTGATCAACTTGTGAAGATTTACGATATCAGGATGATGAAGGATTTGCAGACCTTCCGCGGCCATAAGAAGGAGGTCTGCTCTGTCGCATGGCACCCTCAACACGAATCACTCCTTGCGACAGGAGGCTCGGAAGGATCGATCATGTTCTGGACCATGGGTCAATCAGAGCCCTCTGGGGGTATGGAGAATGCCCACGATTCAAATGTTTGGTCTCTGGATTGGCACCCTGTGGGCCACATCTTGGTCTCCGGATCCAACGACCACACGACCCGGTTCTGGACCAGAAATCGCCCTGGAGAGTCAATGCAGGACAAATTTAATGTTGGCATTCAAAGGGCAGCAGAGATGGGTCTTACAGACAGTGGAGCCGCGCAGGATGACGACAACGAGTTTGTGCCAGGTCTTGGAAACTACCACCACAGTGCTGGCAGCAACTTTGACATGTCGCCAATGTCTGGAATCCCTGGTCTCGGCGGTGGTTCGGCGGGTCCTGCTGGCGGCGGTCCTCCAATGGGATCGATTCCAGGACTGGACAGCCACTCTGGTATGCTGCCTGGTCTCGGCATGGGGGGCATGCCGCCTCCACCACCTAATGGCATGGGCCAGGGTCCCCCCAACGGATTTAATGTGGGTGGCATGCAGAGACAGGGTGGACCGCCTTTTGGAAATGGACCCTCCGGTCAGTGGCAAGGAGGCGGTGGTGGTCCAGATAGACAACAGCGAGGTAATTGGGGAGACCGCGATGGCAACAGTGGCCATGGTCACCACTTTGAAGGTGGCCGGGGAAGGGGACGCGGAGGGTTTAATCAGGATCGGCGAGGCCGTGGCGGGTTTCGCGGCGGCGGAGGGGGGGATCGCGAGTTTAACAGCCACGACCGCGAGAGCAGGTGGAACAAGTAGACAAGTAGAGAGGACCAAGAGTCTAAGGTAGTCTGCACACCACGCTTTACACATGAAGGCTATGATCGATCAGTTGTACAATAATCAATAAACAAAACCGAACAAGCAAGGGGTGAGAGAGAGCAAGGAATGGGATGGTCACACAGCCCATGACAGCAGGGACTGATCATTGATCAGCAGGTAGTGTAGCGCAAGAATAGAGAATAGCCAGAATAGTCGAAGAGAGCGTCATAGTCTGAGAGGCATGCTCCGACGTGGGGTAACAGGAGTGAAGCAATGACGACCATGCCCGGCCCTAACAAGGTTCGATTCCCTCCTTTTCTGATCAAACAGCGCCCTCCTTTCGCTCGACCCGTTGTTTGTCTTTCCTCTCCCTCGCCTTTCCTCCAACGCGATTCATCCATTCTTCATCCCTCCCTCTGAATCAGCGCACACTTCATTCCATTCCCTCCACACTCCGCACACTCGCATTCAACCGTCCGCTCAATTCCTATTCTCTCCTTGCACTTCTACTCTTCCTTGACTCTACCCTCCCTCTTCCTCTCCTTCTCTCCGTCTCCCCTCTATTTCCCACCGTTTTTTTTTATTATCTTTCCTCTAGATCTCATCTTACTGACGTGCACCGCCCCTCCCTCTCTGCCTCCCCCTCCACGTCTCGGGAAATGGAACCCCCAAAGACTTCTCAGGCACCCTCGTCCATGTTCCAGCCAGACCCAGCCAAATGTAAGCCAGGAGTATCAACTGTCCCCCTTACCCGTTTCCCGCCAATAAGCAGCAGCCAGGAGCTCCTACTGACCAAATAGTTTAACTCTCGCGAATGCTCTCATCGCTCACCATTCCCACACTCGTACCGCTTATGTAGTCGCCATCTCCAGGATCGCTGTCCACGATGCCACAGCCTCGCCAGCCCTGACTATGGCCGTGGATCTTCATTCCTCAGAGATCTCAATCCAGACTCCGTCCCAAGACACAGTCGAGTATACCCAGGACCCTGAGGATCATCAAATACAACAGCGCGGCAAGCCAGCCCCATCCAACCTCGCACCCATAATAAAAGACCTACCGCCGCTGCTGCTCAAGATCCATGCGAGAGAGGGTCTGCGACTATCATTTGTGCTCACTGGAAATCTGCTCGACTCTGTACAACCAAGATTACGGGCGCAGACAGAGCCAGGGACCACGACAGACAGGGAAGCTGTTTCGAGGGGTTTAGAACCAAACCTTGATATCGAAAAGCACCAGGATCGAACAGTAGACCGGAAACAGAGCATTGATGCCAGCAGCGTCCAGGACGACAAACAGAAGGAACCACGGCACAGAGCTGATTCGGTTGACTGTAGGACGAATGCCGATGATTCGGATAGTATAGCATCATTGGAACTAGTGAAGAAGGATACAATCACGAGTCCAAGCGCAGAGACGTGTGCAACCACCCCTGAAGCGACAGTGTATGCCCCAACGATTTACTTTGCAGAGACAAGGACTGAGCAAGCCATGCGCAATTTGTGCAGCGAGACAGCGTTCCAGCAACAGGTACAGTGACCGTGGCGATATCTGATGTGCGTTATATCTGCATTGGCCACCGCGGCAGGGGCAAGAATGCACATGTCAATTTGATTGTTTACGAACTCGCCTCTTTTTTTTTTTTTCCCGTTCCAATAAAAAAAATCAGTTGGCGGAAAACCCAGGATCGATATCTGTTGTGCAGCCAGCTCGGCCTTTGGAGAAAGGTCCGCTAGCCAATACGCACACGTGGGAGTGGGACTATGAGACGGAAGACCGACTGGAACAGCGATCGCAGAGCCATAAGGCCGTCTTTGCTGTGAGTGCAGTTCAGGAGCTGTGGGAGATTTGTTAAGGTTGTATTTTTGGAATGCATCAACTAACCGCATATTTTATCAAGTTCTGGACCCGGAGCGTTTTGACTGGTGCGCTGGAAATCCTGTCGATATTTTCGCTCTATATCCAGCGTAAGCTTTGATTATTTTGGCCCAGAGCACACTTTGGCGTTTTGGCGACAATGCAGGATATGTTGCTTATCATCATCCCTTTTCATACTAGAGGGCCCGAATTCCGCACCCAATGGTGGCGCGCGGCTGCCGTCAGCAATTCAAAACACCTCTGCATGGAATGCCCGTCATTGGAGGCGGAGCTCGACGGAAAAGAACTCCAACCCCAATCGACTACCTTCATTTTGGAACAGACTACCACCGCTCCCGCCAAGTCACAGCTCGCTCTCAAGTCTTCAGGATACATCCTCTCTCGCGGAAAGTGACAGAACCTTGCAAGAAATACCAGCTTCTGCTAATGTTTCTTCAATATCACTGGCAAATGACACTGAAGATGGGCCCCTGTTCCGGGCAACTGTGTCCGAGTGCGAGCAGCACATCCGTGCCATGAAGTCCGTCTCTAAACGGATCCTTAAGGCAGCGCAGACGGTTCTAGAGACACGAAAGGCGTGGGTCGCAGCAGAGGAAGCTTTTATTAAGGAGGTGGATGGCCTGAGGTCCGCAGAGTCGATTGTAAAAGAGTATTTGCGTCCATTCACCGAGAACTTGGTCGAACAGTCCGAGATGTTGTCGCAGCATATGAGGAACCTCGTAATAGAGCCTCTCTCACACTTTTACGGAATCGACATCAAGGCGGCAGAGTTTGAGCGCAAGTCGTTTGATGAGGAGAGCAAGGAATACTACGCCTTCCTATCACGCTACATGGGTATGAAGCAGGACAACACGCAAAAGAAGAAGGAGGCTGATGCCAAGCACGACAGAAGACGGAGACGTTTTGAGGCGAAGCGGCTAGAGTACTGGAGTTTCCTAATCGATATGAAGACAGGTGGAAGCAAGAGTGAGGAATTGTGCTCCTACCTATCAGAGTACGCGGAGAAGCATTGCCAGAACGCGATGGATATGGGTAGGGTTGCAGAAGATCTCCAGGCCGATCTGACATCAATTGCGACCTCCAACAAGCAGCGCTACGATAAACACCTAATGCGACCAAGCATTGACGAGGGACGGGTTGTCCAACGGGTACTCTCTCAACAGAACATGAAGCGTGGCATCAATTCTGTGCTAGCTCAGTCCACACTGCCTTCAACGTTGTCTGATGTGAGCCTGGATTCGCCCAAAACACCCAATTTCCACCAGGACTCGTTCGACCTGCAGCAAGACCCGGACCCAGCTGCTCCTGCACCCGTGTACAATGCGTTCCAAGCGAACAACTCAAGCTCTTCAAGCATCACCGGTATCCGTGATCTGGAACATCAGGATATTGACGCAGGTCTTGCTTTGGGAAGACGCAAGGAAGGCTTTCTCTTTGCGACTAGCCGGCCCAGTCCGCACAACATTGCTGTCCTAGAAAAGCCCAATATCAACTGGCACAAGTACTGGTGTGTGTTGTCAGAGGGACAGCTTTATGAATACTCGCAATGGAGGAAAGGTGTCAGTCAACCGCACAACGAGCCCATTAACCTTCGGATTGCCACGGTCCGTTCCTGTCGAAATCAGGATCGGCGGTTCTGCTTCGAAGTAATCACTCCAAAATTCAGGAGAGTTTATCAGGCAACAAGCGCTGAGGATATGAATTCATGGATCAGCGTGATCTCGAATGCGATCCAAGGCCTCTTGAACGGGACGAGCAGCTGCAGGAACCTCAACCTCGAGTTCGCAACTAATAAAGGCTACAAAACGCTCGGTCAACCCGAAGGGAAAGGCTTGATGGCTGGCCTTGGCGCCACGACTCGAGGCGGCGTGGAGCGGGTGTTGAATGCAACGCCGCTTCCAACTTCGCTCCAGGACAGAGTGCAACCCTATCAGGCAGTTGGCCGAAAACGTGGTGGAAGCGCCATAGATGGGCTAAATGAGCTGGGCCAGATCATCACTCCCTTGGCTGCACAGTCAAATACATCTGAGGATGCTTTAAGAACCTCTGACCAGCTCGGCGCGCAACTATTGAAGGTGATGCGTGAGGCTCATCCCCGCAACACTGTGTGCGCTGACTGTGGGGCAAAGAACCCTGACTGGTGCGTCATTAACTTGGGTATCTTGATCTGTATTGGTAAGTTGGTTTTTTACTATATTTCTCTCTCTCGCTCTCACTCTTTTAGAAACAGCAGAAGAAGCTGGACAGTGCTAACCCTATTCTTCGCGATCTCAGAATGCTCGGGCATCCATAGGAGCTTAGGTACACATATTTCAAAGGTCCGATCTTTGACTCTGGATACTACCTCGTACACCAGGGATCTCTTTGAGTTCATCCGGTCCATGGGTAACAACGTCTCGAACCAAATCTGGGAGGCGAATCTGGTTCAGTCAACAGATCAGCTTCAAGGGCTGGGCAATCAACGTCAGACGTCAAAAGTTGTATTCAGGAAGCCGGTTGTGAATGATGCACGAGAGTACAAAGTGTCCTTCATCCGGAAAAAGTATGTTGAAAAGGCCTTTGTTGATCGGTCGCGACAAGGAGATTCCATCGACGGTGTCACCAGCGCAACCGATGCTCTATTCCGAGCCGTCTCAGCCAACGACATCCCGGCCACGCTTGCTGCGTTTGCAGCAGGTGCGGATCTCAACATGGTGCAGAAAGCTCATGGCGAGAGCGACTCGGGTCCTTTTGTTGAACTAAGAGAGGCGTGTTCGGCTTCACCATTGCTGCCGCCAAAGAAGGCCGAGGATACTTTTGGCTTGGGAGAAATCCCCAGTACGATGACCTCTCCGATTTTGAACGCCACCATCCTACAGCCATTATTGGTGGAAGACACAACTATGTCGGAAACGTCGTCACAGATCTCGCGATCGACTACAGGATCTCAACCAACATCTTTTGATCGCAACGAAGATGACACATCGCAGGAGCAGAAGCAATGTGAAAGTCTGGAGATCCGGCGGCGGCGACCAGCAGGGGGCCGACCAATATCCTCCGTCATGGTTATGCAGACTTCACCGCTTTTGATTGCTCTCCGTCATGGCGTTCCATTCAGTCTCGACGAGCAGTTCGAGGTTTATCCTCTTGCAGAGTTCTTGATGCAAAATGGAGCGGCGAGCAATATGAGCGTGGAGGTGAAACTGTTGAATGGTGAAGCAATGACAAAGACAAAGGCGGCTAGTGACCTCAATCTTTCTGGTCAATCGGGACTAAGAAAAGACGCAAGGATTCGTCATGAGGAGCCATCTGAGGGTGTGATTGAAAGAGATGCTCATGTTCCACCTTCCAGCTCCATTGGCTTGCGATTGTTTGCAGGAGCTGCGCCCACTGGCTTGACTGCAAGCAACTCCAGCTTGGTCTCGCTCAAGAGCCCATATTCGGGAGATGTGGACGCGATCAAGGACGCGCACAGGAGGAGCGTCGGGCAGATAGTAGAACTGAGAGGCGAAGATGGAGTAACCGCCATGGAATATCTCCGAGCGAAGAGCATTGCAAGGGGAGAAGCGATCGTCGCGCCGCCAACATCACCTGCGCCTGCCCGAGCTCCGGACGCCGTGGCCACCAGACCACAGTCGTGGCAGGGCGGCTCGGGACTTCGACCAGGCAGCCTCAAGGCCATGAGCATTGCGAGCGTCTCTACGTCATCCATGTCTGGTGCACTGATCAACAAGTCGACACACTCACCTCGACTCAGACCATCTGGAACGGCCACATCTTCCTCGACGGCAATCTCTTCAGCAACCTTTCCTGCTTCAAATGGAGTTCAGGGACACAAAGATTCGCGACTATTACCAGCCAATCGTCAGTACCCACCACTGTCCAACCCAGACATATCAGCGTTGTTCCACAAGAAACGCGACAGTGATGGAGGGATCGGCTCGAATCTGCTCTCCACCATAAAGGGGGCTTCGTTGAAAGACAAGGAACGAGCGGCCACTAAGGCGCAGGCGAGGAGGTCAGGGGATTACTCAATGTTTCGACCGGTATCGATGAAGTCGACTTCACAATTGTCGGATGCAGGCAGCCAACACAGCCAGTTTGCAAACTCACCGCCAAGCTCTGAGCATGGGTCATCATCCTTCGCTGAAGGTCACCAACCAAACATGGCAGCGACTAACGTGGGCATCTGGAGCCTTATCAGTCGCACCCCTAGTCGCACCCAAAAGGTTAAGGCGAGCTTGACAAAGAGCATACGCCTCTCTGCCGCGTACTTGAAGAGCACGATCGTCGGGGACGACAAGGATCCAGTGCGACCAAGTTCGGATACCATCGTGAGTGAGGAGAGTCGACCAAGGGCCTCCATGTCAACAATGCGTTCGGAGGACGGCATTGATGGAGGCGAGGAGTTGACGGTGGCAGAGTTGCTGGCGCAACAGGACCGACACTATTCGCAGCAGCATCAGCAGCAGCAGCAGCAGCAACACCATCCTCAATGGTCTGATGTGGATCTTACGACGCCCGTGCCGTCTAGCAGGGCTTCGTCGATGCGGTTCTTTACCGGGCTGTTGTTTTCGGCAGCACCTGATCCCTCGCCGAAAGAGCAAACAGCATCGTCAGCGTCAGCTAACGCAGATGGACTGCGATAGATATTGTTACGGTACCTTTGTTTCACAAGCGTTTAATAAAAATCGAGATACCCAAGGTTTGCACTCATTAATGTGGTACAGTATTGTACTTCATATTTAAGGGATTAACATGTTGACGCATGACACAACTGCAAGAGTATCTGATAAGCCCATGGCAAAGATGTTTGCAGTTGCTCTCTGCAACTCTTTTTCCAGTTGAACAAACAAGCAAAGTAAAACGGCAGGACGGAAAAAAAAAAAAAACGAAAAGAAAAATTGCATACAGTATGCATGCTAGACTATCTCATTTATTTTTTTTCAGTCAGCGACGCGTCCATCTGGTGGTTTTTTTCTTCCTTTTTTTTCCCAGCAGATGCCTTATTTCTGTAACACAACCAGTACGTCGGGATTGCAACGTGAGTATTTTTCAAAGTTTGTGGGATTTCCTATTCCTTTTTTCTTTTTTCTTTTTTCCTTTTTCCTTTGTTTTCCTTTGTTTCCCAAGATTGGAAATGTACCAAGAACGGTAACTGCATGTCCAAAATGATCTATCGATGATCAAGCTATGCAAAATGATGCAAGACGCAGGACACAAGGGAACACAAGGGATACAAAGGAGGGGGAGGAAGGGGGAGGAGGGGAGCACAAAAGGATACACTCCATCAACAAACAATCGGACAGATGTCATCTTGGAAACTCTTGGGTCGACGGAATAAAAAAATAATTGTTTTTTTCTCCAACGCGGGAAGAAAAAAAAAAAAAAAAAGGACAACGTGATGATGCTTGTGTACAAGAGCAAAAGAGAGCACCAATCGGCCATCATCCAAAATCCAGGGAACAAACAAAAACTCTTTCCCCCCCTTGGAGGGTTCGCCTCCTGTCACCTCTCTCTCTCCTGCAGATAGAGAGAAGCATTTTTGCTTTTTTTTTCGGGTCTAAAAAAATCACAGGCCAACAAAAGTTCTACAATATTCATACCTGGTTTCCTTGGCATGCGGCAATCGCTAGACTATGCAACAAAACAGGGGGGAGAGGGGGAGTTAGAACGGGAAGCATTCGACACTTGTCGAACAAAACATTTGCATCGTCTAGCGCTGAGCCAGCAGTGTTGGGCTGCAAAGACGTGGCGGCTTTGCTGATTGGTCTTTTTCCTCCACGCCTAGAAAAGTACACACGTCGGGGTAGTTGCAGGAGGGAACTTTAACGATGCTAAAAAA
>MU617029.1:0-20376 GCA_025201705.1 Dissophora ornata
TTTTTTCTCTAGCGACGGCCATATTCGTCATATCCCTGGTGCTGGTAGCCGCCTCCAACATTTGATGGAGCATATCCAGCATTCGACGCAGCGTAGCCACCACCAACATTCGAGGCCGCATACCCGCCACCAACATTCGAGGCCGCATACCCACCACCCACATTCGAGGCCGCATACCCACCACCAACGTTCGAGGCCGCATATCCACTGCCAACTTGAGATTCTGCATACTCAGGGTGAGCTCCATATGTGTTATCATATCCATGACCATATCCCTGATGATCGTATCCAGACTGATCATAGCCAGACTGATCATAGCCAGCAGAAGCACCATATCCGTCATGATGAGCATATGCAGCACCCTGGTCATTGGTGTAGTTGACGTCATAGTACTGCTCTTCTACAGGCAATGCCACCTGCGCATTGTATGGCGATTTGGCGGGTGCTGGCTCTGCGGGTTGATCTCCTAGGTTGCGCAGGAACACGGTGTCGGATTCGTAGCTGCGAGGGTAGTCCTGATAGTCATCCCCACGGATCTTGGACTGGAAATCACTTGAGGGCTAATGGAGTCCAACGAATCAGAACAAAGAGCATGGGTGGGTTAGATACTGCCGCCTCTTTTCATGTGAGTATCCTACTTCCTTGTAGCCAAGCACTTACAGAAAGCTTCCATTTTCTAAAGACCCAGATTCCAATGGCTGCAGCAACGACAATGGATCCGACCACGATACCAGCCGTGGCAAGATTGCTGGTTGACCCAGAAGACTCCTTAGGAGGGCTTGTGGGCGAAGCAACAGCAGAAGAGGTCAGCGTGGTCGTCATGGTCATCGTGTTCGTCGACATTGTTGTAGTCGTCCTGGGTTTTGAAGTTGCTGGAATTGCGGCTGAGGTTGTCACTGCGTTGGTAGTCGTAATGATAGGTGCATCCGTAGTAGTGGTGGTGGTTGTGGCAGTTGGGACGACGGTTGTAGTGGTGGTCGTGGTTGTTGTCGTTGTCGTTGTTGTTGTTGTTGCTGTCGGTGTTACGGCAGGTGTGTCCGTGGTGGTAGCGGCTGAAGTTTGGGCAGCCTGAGGAGATGCCATAACCTGGACATCGCGCACGACCTGAGCACTGACAGAGGACACTGCCAGTGCAAGCGCCAGAAGGAGCAACGACGACTTTCTGAACTGCATCGTGTCGACCGAGAGAAAGGATCCGAGGTATTTCGTTGTTGGCAACTCGTGTTTGCGGTTTTTTTATGACGACCTATAGACGATGTAGATGTCCGTTAGGTTGCTTGTTCGGAAGAGAGAGAGAGAGATGGCGCGATGGAGAGATAGAGAAAGGGCGAGAAAGACACTCTCACACCCACCCAAGGGCAGCGCGGCGAGTTTAAAAGCCTGACTGAGACAGGAACAGAGCGGAAAAAGAAATAAACCAGGAACAAGGAGAAACAGAAGCGTTGCAGAGCAAACCGCCCCACCCGGGCTGTAACAAAGGGACATCCTAGAATCATGGGTCAGGAGCCATGAACCACCACCTCCCGCACAAAAAGCAAATCCCGCAACCTCACTAAGCTGAGCAACGTCGAACGTCGTCAAAAAAAGAAAAGCTGCAGAGTGAAGGGGAGGGGGGAGCCCGCACTCAAACCGTAACAATAGAAATAGCGAAAGGCGGCATTCAAGGACCCCTCTCAAATTTGCACAACTCAACTCGCACAACGCTACAGCCAACTACAAGAAACAAACTGGGACAAATATAAACAAAACAACAAAAAACGAATGTCAACCACGCTCAACATGAACTGTAATCAGTTGGTTTTTTTTTTCTGTTGGCCATCGAAATGAGCTCTCGAGAAAAAAAAATAAATCCGAGTCGAAAGTTTGTGCTAGGGTGACCCCAAATCGTCAACAAAAGAGGCGATGCGCTGGAGACATTCAATGTCAATGTCGCACAACAGTTCCCCTCCTCCCGTGTCTAATGAGCCAGCTTAGAATGACTGCAGCAAAGTCAGGGCTAGGGACTGGGTTGCGGACAAGGGGGACTGAGTGTGTTTCCGTTGGTCAGCTGGATGAAAGGACGTCAATGGCTTTGTCCGTTCAGCTGATCTGGCCATGTGTGTGTTTTTGAGGGGCGAGTAATGTCAATGTACCTGGTTGAATGAGGCAGGGGAGGCCGATCAGTGTTCAGTGTTTAGTGCTCGGGAGGAAGGAAGGAAGGACGGAAAGGCTGTTTGGGCGGAGGGAGTGGTAGATGGAAAGGGGGGATTAATGAGTGGGGAGAGGCTGTGTGGGATGGGATGTTCAGATATGAGGATGGTGTAGCGAGAGGATGAAGAGAATGAGGTTTTCCAGGAAGAGAGAAGAGATGGAAGCGGGAAGGGAGGGAGGGAGGGAGAGATAATAAGATAGTAGACCATGTGCAGTGCTGGGGTCCATGGCACCCCCCAGCCCATGTATTCTCCCTTGCAGGCAAAACAAGGATAGGAGGATGAGACGAGGCGAGACGGGAGACAGGGGCAGATGGACTGGGAAGGGGTGAGGGCCCGACGACTCCAATGGCGCTCCAGCGCACTCGATGAGTCCGAGAGGCGTATCCCCCGCCCAGCAAGAGAAATCCTAATTATGCCGACGAATCAGACACCGCACTGTTTATTGAAGCGCTCTGCCCTCTCTGCCTCGCTTTATTGTCTTTATTGTCTTTATTGTCTTTATTGTCTTTTGTTCATTTCACAGCCGCTGCGTATCGTCAGTGCAATACCGGCCACCATCCGTGTTGCTCGACCTATCCTCGCGGGGCGCCATTATTTATCCTCGATGCCACCACCGCCAGATCCGCCTCGGTACTAGGTTCGCCATCCAACGGAGATTCAAATCACCCCCTCCTGCGCGCGGGGGTGAAGCACATGGCATGAAACACCATCGTTAACCGTTTTCTTTTCAACCGCCGGCGGGCTTTTCTGAGGACACAGGGCGCACATCCAAACGAGATTGGGAAAACAGGGCCGCCCCTTATTTTAAATTGTGTGACGCTCAGTGCGGCGTACACTGTACTCTTGGACTTTATACCCTCCAAATGGCATCATCGTGTCAGAACAAGAAAAAAAAAGCCCTGACAGTGCTGTACAACAGTAATATCTCTTCGCGGCGTTAATCTCGAGCCCCAAAACTCCAAATTATCTTGGGCGCCAATGTTTTATTACTCGGAACGCAAAAAAGATGTTGATGGCTAGCGCCCATAGATCTCGAATCTTTTGTGTTCCAGGCCTTGAATAAATATGAAAACCTCCATCTCTTCACCGATTCATTGTTGATTTCAAGCGTATTGTGAGCGTGTTTCTTGCGGTTCAGAGGTCGTGGGCGATGCTGAGTGATTGTGAAGATCCGTCTCAAATATAACAAACATGACCTGTATTCTCGTCCAGCAAGTTGGTGCAAGTTGATGTTACAATAATGGGGAATATCTTTGTCGTGCTCATACAGCAACCTCAAATCTCTAATGATATGCTTTGTCCTCCGCAACCACTAAAGATAAATGCATGTAGAGCAGAAACCTATTTAGCCAGAAAAACCCCTAAGCTTTATCCCTGAATGGCGATCTTTGTAGCTCTCGTTGTCGAGGCATGGGACAAAGAGCACACACAACGTGTGAGAGCTATATGCATGGCACTCACTTTTATGGAATGTGTATCATGTTCACCAACCATGGTGACACCAGAACTTGCAGGCGAACCACTTTTCTTAGGAGTCGTACACGATGCCATTCTAGAGGTTGCCTGGCGTCTGCTACAATGGGCTAAAGGAGTTCTGCGGTAGGGTTCCACGACGGAATCCTATGGTTATTCTCCGCCACCCCACCCCCCCCTTTTCCCTTTCAGATTAATACATAGCAGCTGATGGCTCCCCGACAATGCGACAGTGCATATCTTCAAAGAGCATTCGAGTATTAATAAAACTTTTGCTTAAATTTTTGCGAGGGGAAGAGCCAGGGCATTCAGCGCGCTCTTGTTTTTACGCGTTTTTTGGATGCAAAATCTAAAACGTCGTTCCTAATTTTTATCCTTGAAGCAGCGGGAATGGGTTTGTGATACGCATACAGCATCAGATTACCGAATTTTTGGCAAAACCTGCTTTAAGAGATGTTGCCCAGGAGCGACCCCTCCCCAAGACGTATGAATCATTAGTTGCATACATGTTCATGAAATTTCACAGAAGTAATCGAATAAAAAACTGATCGATGAACTCAATCGGACTTGAATTGCGGGTACCCAAAAACAATAATCGTGCTGTAGTAAATCACGTGGGTGTAGGCCACAGGTCATGTGACAATTTGTCGAGCTCAAAGCCACTCTGGGCGAATACAACTGGCATGCAAAAAACCTCGTCCTACGCCTCCCCATCCATTCGCTTCATTGCCTCCTTTTCTCAATACTTTGTATTGATTCCTTCGCTTATCTTGCCATCAAGTCGCATCGCACGGGCCAGCTCCTACAATATACATCATAGACCTTCGCCATAGACCTTCACCATGGTAAGCAATCCCAACAACCTTGCATCAAGCAAAATCTCCCTGGTTCAACCTCTGCGCCACTAACTCGACCTCGTACTTGCAAGCAGTTTCCTTTTCTTCTCTTTCGCAGACAAAAAAAAATCTAACCCTGGAGCCTCATAATGTCCTGATTTTCGCTGACTTTTTTTTTTTTTTTTTTCTTATCGCACTATAGTCTTATTTCCTTCCACATCTCACAAACGGCTGGCAGGTCGATCAGGCTATCCTCTCAGAAGAGGATCGAGTCGTCGTCATCCGGTTCGGCACCGACTGGGACCCTACCTGCATGCAAATGGACGAACTCTTGTATTCTGTCGCGGAAAAGATCAAAAACTTTGCAGTCATCTATCTGGTCGACATCACACAAGTGCCCGATTTCAACAAGATGTACGAAATTTACGACCCTTGCACCACCATGTTCTTCTTCCGCAACAAACACATCATGGTCGATTTGGGTACGGGAGACAACAACAAGATCAATTGGGCACTGGACAGTAAACAGGAATTGATCGATATTGTAGAAACAGTGTTCAGAGGCGCAAGAAAAGGAAGGGGTCTGGTTATTTCGCCAAAGGATTATTCGACAAAGTACAAGTACTAAGGCTGGGCGAGATTCATCATTTTTTCAAAAGAGTCCCCTCAAATCTCGTGCCTGTTTGCCAAAGGCGCATTTCTGTTCGTTTTTTGTGTGTTGTCAGGATAGTTGCTTGCGCAGGGATGGGTGCGTCTGACGCTACAAAGCGGTAAAGAAATAAAAAAAATTGTATCATATTCACTTTAATCGCAACTCATGTCAACTCTGTCATTGTCTTCATTATGAAATACAGTGATATATTCCGCGACTCAAGCAATCTAGCATAGGAATGATTACATGGCGAATAATGAGGCGATATGGCAGTGTTGCGATGTAACCGAACTCTGTGCCGTCTATCCTACGAAAGAGCTCGCGGCAGTGTTCATCATGATATTACGAGAGGTCTTGTAAAGAGCTTCGTCCAGGCTTAACTTTGCCATGGAGTGCCTTGCATCGAAGACCAAGGGTAAAGATGGAAGGACCTGATGAGACTTTGTTTTCGTTGGAGCGCTTGAATATGGCCATGTTTCATACGAGATTGCTGTGGAGAGTTGTAGAACCTTCTCCAGACGTCTAGAGACTTCATTGACTGCCCTTTGGCAGACGTGGCCTAAATTTTAAATTGCTTTGGGCGTCAACATACTAACGCTACAACGCAAAAAGGCAAGTGATGGCGTAAAGGTCACTGGAGCTTCGCATCGATAGCAAGTTTGTTGCCATCCCTTCTCTTCTCTCTTAACTCTTCCTATGGCACAAGTTACCTGTTGCAGATCCTCCTCTCATTGTGCAGCTGAGCAGATCGCAGGAGCATTCAAGAAGGGACGGTATTCATTTTTCGAAAGGCATCAGAGCTCCAAGATGTATCTTGGGTCTACTGAGGTAGGTGTCTCCTTCAAAGACACCAGTGAATATCTGCTCTAAGTTAAATTTTATTTGAATGCCATGGACGCAAATGAAAATGAGCATGCTATAAGAACGGAAGAGATGATGCTGAATTGTTACATACTATACAAAACTCGTAAGGTGGGGTTGTTAGGCCTCGAGGTATAGCCCGTCATTACGTTTTCTGTCAGTAACGATGCACTATACTGTCGTCGTTGGCGATGGACGTCTCAGTGCCACATTCGACGAGTTGCTTGAGTGCCTGTTCGAGTCGAGTGGCATGCATCAAGACAGGTTGTAGACCACTGAAAGAGCTGCAACGAGAACTTGTCGCGGATACGGGTGCGGATGCTGTGTATTACTTCGAGGGTTGCATGGTTCCACTGTGTCGCGCCAGTTTTTATTATATTTTTTGTGTCTTTCTGGAGGTTTTGTAATAAACTGAGAGTGGATTGCGAGTGTGGATGACGATGGTAATTTGGTGTAGTGTTCAGATTGTGATACGATGCTATTTTCGAAAACCAAAAGATGCCTTACTGCGTTTTTTACATTTCTTCAAGCAACAATCTCGGCGCACTACCCTCTCCTCTCTTGCGACTAATCCAGGAACATATATCTGGTTGCAAGGGTCCTCGACATTTTCGAAATCAGATTCCGGAGCTGTTGAGGATGCGTGCCACGACTTGAAGGGAGTGAATGCGTCGCTGTCGATCATTAATTAGTTGAAGTGGAATCTGTGTAGCAAGTAAGGATTGCAGGGATAGGCGAGAGTAAAGTCGGGAAAGCTTCTATCAACGATGGGCATCTGTAGACATCTCACACTTTGGTGTAATAAACGCCGATTTCAACGTGCATGTTGGCCGATTTCTTTTCTGCAGTGTAACATGAACAGGTATTTCAAAATACACACCGGCCGATTTCACTACATCTTGAGGATAAAAAGATAACCTTCGTTTTAAAGCTGTTCAGGCGGACGTACTAAGTCAGATTTGGACGGGGGGTTTCCCCGCATAATTGCCCAAAGGTGCTATTAGTCCCGGCTGATACAAAGACTCTGTCATCGTGGTATCTCTTGGGGCGAGGCGGAAGTAGGTACGGGATGTGCATCGTGCGCTTTATCTCGATTTACTTTGTGTTTTCTGGAAGAGGCAGCTTGATTCTGTTGCATGTTGTCTACGTGCTGATCATTCTTTGGATCCCTTTCTGCTCAACGAGATGGTGTTCTGGTTCCCAGGAGTTCTCGCTGAGAGGGTGGCCTTTCCATTTGATCCAATATTCCTGTCTTCCATCTCCGGAGAGGTCGACACGATGTTCAAGTATTTTCTCCACTTCAAAGATACTAAGGTTCTCAAAAACCATCGAGACTAACGTCAACCGGGATGGAGCGAAACGACGTTTGAGCAATATTTCGTCACCATCTTTCAATTCGTATGCTCCACCTGTGTTGCGGCGTACAACAGTGTGTGGGCCTTCATATCGTGGACTGAATTTGTCTCCCATGATTAGATCAAGCGTCATGGCTCTGGCGCCATCTAGGAAGGAGTTGTGTAGAACGGCGTCATTGAACTGATGGACCACTCCTTGTTGTATTGCTTGAGATTTGAGACTGATGACTGGGAAAGCAGTTTCGGTCATGTATCGCAAGTGTCCAATGGGCTCGTCATGGGACATTAGATGATTCCTGTCGTTAGTAAAGTTGTGAAAGCCGTTGAATTTGTGGGCAAAGAATAGTGAGAACGGTGACAAACCGTACAGGGTTGTAATGCATGTCTTGGTAGCAAGCTGGGCGACATTTAGGTGGTCTCCCCAAGTATGACCGGCGTCCTTCACTTCTTTTCGGAGGATTTCAATGGCGATTTTAACATGTCAATCCGCAACGCCATTGGCATCGGCGCGCAAGTGGCAGAGTCAACAAGGCTCTCACGATAGAGTTGGCGAATTTGGTGCCATTGTCGGATTGTAGTACGCGAGGAAAGCCAATGAGGCAGCATATCTCGAACAGCGTATTTGCAACATGCGTGGCGAGTTTAGATACAAGGTGTTCTAGGATGACGAAGCGTGCGCAGATATCAACGATGATGAGCGAACATTCGTATATTGGACCCTTGAAGCCTCTTCGGAATGGTGGGGATGCTTCTGCCAGGTCTATGGCAACATGTGGATGATAGCGCAGTGGTCAGTGTAAAGTGTGAATGGAAGAACTTTTTGAGCGCGAAAACAATTCCAAAAAGCTCTTTTGTGTAGCAAAGTAACGACATTCGCGGTCTTGCGCGCCATAAAAGAAATGTGTCTCTTTGCCTATTTCTATTTCTTCTTACCCCAGGTTTGTTGAAACAGCACAACTCCCACGCTTACATTGGACACGTTGGTGGCCACGTAGAACGGTAGATTGAAGTCAGGGAAGTGCTGGATTGTTGCAGCGGCTAGCAGTTTCTTAAAGGCATTGAACGACTCTAATTCCGCTTTGTTAACGTGAATGGTATTTTGTGATTGTGCAATTGGTCCAAGAGGGCGGCTAGGGAATGTGTTCCATGAAGAAGATGAACGTGTCCAAGTATGATTGGATCTGAGAGGCAGTGGTGAGAGGTTCCCAGTTGTTAATGTTTGCAAGCTTTGTAGAGTCAGCACGAAGGTTAAGTCTAAGGATGATGCTGGCAGCGCTAGTGCAGGAGAGAATCTTGCTGGAGCAACCAATGACGACGGCGACGATGACGATGACGACGGCGCGTAAAATCGCATGCAATAAAATCTCTTTTATTCCTGTGTGCTGCTGTGTTTACTGTGTAGGGATGGATGAGTAGGACTCAACGCTGGAGAGAACCGATGACTGGTGATGGTGATGATGGTGGTGGTGGTGGTGGCGATGACGACGGGGGCACCGTCAGGTGTATGAATGTATGGTTGTATGGGTTTCTATGAAGTTTTGATATTCTCCATGGTGTTGCTCATCATGTCCGTCTAATTTTTCTTTATTTCCTAATTCCAGTTGGCTGACGGTTGCTGTTTATGCTGCTATGTCACAATGTTACATGTACTGGCCTTGGACACGTTAGTCAGTGCCATAGCTCCTTCCTCTCCAATCGCGTTGCTCCACAAGTACAAAGTGGTCAAGGTGGTGTTAGTCTTGAGGGCCTCCGACAGTGCCAGAGCTCCTTCATTCCCTATCGAGTTGTTCCACAAGGACAAAGTGGTCAAAGTGGTGTTGGTCTTGAGTGCTTCCGACAGTGCCAGAGCTCCTTCCTTCCCAATCGAGTTGTCCTGCAAGTCCAATGTGGTCAAAGCGGTGTTGGTTTTGAGCACCTCCGACAGTGCCAGAGCTCCTTCATTCCCAATCAGGTTGTACCCCAAGTTTAAAGTGGTCAAACTGGTGTTGGTCTTGAGTACCTCTGACAGTGCCAGAGCTCCCTCCTTCCCGATCGAATTGCCCCCCAAGCTCAAAGTGGTCAGAGCGGTGTTGGTTTTGAGTGATTTTACAAGTACTCGAAAATTACTTGCTCCAATACCTCGGGGCGTCATCTCAATGGATAGCTTGTGAAGGTGTGATGATCTCTTGGGTTGTAAACTAGAAAGTTTTACGAAATCATTGGATAGAACAATATGAATCATTTTCATATTGGTATGCTCCATGATACGAACAAGTATTTCATATCGTGTGGAAGTTGAAAATATGTCGCTGGCGATGCTTGCTTGAAACCTGTGGAGATCAAGTCGAAGAATTGATACACTTGACATCTTGAGTGCTTTCTCAAATGCTTCAAGATCAGTCCTGGTGCAATCCCAGCCGAATGTGATATCCAAGTCGTAAACACCAGCCTTCGCTTTGCTGATGGCGCCATAGAACTCGACTGCAGCAAAGCTAGACTTCAAAGTTACTTTGATACTCCCAAGTTGCTCATCAAATACACCTCCTGCCAACTTGACTACATCACGCAGCTTCTGAGTGTGCGCCTCTTGATAGCCTGCTCGATAGTGGTGGCGACAGACCCATTTGACGTGGCCATCCTTAGTTGTCATGCGGTACAGATTGCCCAGCAAGTTATCCGAGCTGTTGGTTGATAAATACGAACCTAGTTGGCGCAGGTCGACTCCTTCCAATCCCTCGACGCCAGCAAAGTAGGTAGCAAGATCTTGCTGCGACATCTTCGCATTCCCATCAAGGTCGACACCGTCCGGCTTTTGGATTAGAGTACGACTCTCCTCCAGATATTTAAGAGAATAGTCAACCCCCTTGATAACCTTGGACGTGACCGAGTTGATGTTAGACTTAGCAGAGTTGAGAACGTCCACCACCTTCAAGCTCGCCAGCGCTGGTACGACACAGCCTGCGATACTCGTCCCGACCTTAATCATCTCGAGCATCAACGTCAAGAAAGGTCCGTATTTTTCGAAAAACTCTGTTGGCTTGTTGACGACATATCCTTCATGGTTGGCCAGGTGAAGGTGGTGACGGATCTTGCTTCCAGATGCCTCGGTGTGTTCACCACACTCACAAATAAAATGCAAGCGGAACTTGGTGCGGAGCATGGTCTTCGGGTCCCAGGATGTCGACTTTTCAGGAAGAACAATGAACAGCCTTGGGATGGTATATTCAAGCAGTTCATAGTTCTGGGTCAATATGGCCTCTGTCTTGCTCTGGATTAGAATCAAGCGATCTTTGATCTCTTGTGCATCCATCAAAACCTGCTTGACAAATTCCTGTGTTGTATGGCCTTGATTATAAAGTCCACCCAGCTGGTGAAGGACTGTGCTCTCGAATCCAGGATTTGGAGTTGACATTATTGGAGAGTCAACATGGTCATGGTTGACTATGGTGGACAAGACAACCTCCAGGACTACATTCGGGCAATGTTTGATGCAGCAAGGCTCAATTCTAATGTGAAAAAATTAAATAAAGTGCCTCTTCAGCATTGCTGTTCTTTTTGACTCAATCCAAATACGTATTGAGTGCACATCTGCATGCTTTTCGTTACCTGATTCGATTCGAATCCTTCATCATACTGACGACAACTTCGCCGTTCATGATATATTTGACCCCAGGAAAGACCTGTTGTATGTCCTCCCAACAAATGACATTCTGCCCATTGATATTGTCGAGAGCGATTTTTTTGACATCTAACTTCCCAGTCAAGCGGAATGATTGAGTGTCTACCATCACTGGCTCTTGATGACTTGTGTATGTAAAAAGAATGTGGGACAGCGAATGAGGGTGTGAGTGCTGGAAAAAAGATGAGACGGAGAGAATGAGATTGACATGAGGGATTTGCGAAAGCATGAGTAAACATCGTGCTGCCACGACAGTACTGCGTGAGTGCACCATTCAGCCGACAAAGTCGACCGACACATGTGGCATTGTCGCGGGAACTGGTCACATTGTCCTACGCCAACAGTATTTTTTCTCGCCCCCCATGCCGCCCCTGTTTCTCAAGGATATCTTTTTCTATTTCCCGGTCGATTTCAACCCTCAGAGGAACGTCTTCGACCCACATCCTTTACCCAAAGGTCACTTTCTCACATAAAGCTTCAACAGCGGCCAGCTTCTATGATAGCTACTCGATACTTCCCGACAGCGCAATAAAACTTATCGGCATCAAAAGTAATTGCCAAAGCCGCAATGTCAAGAACTGGTGTTTTTTTTGGTGCTCAGATGGAATTCGTCTCGACGCCGAAATTTGATGTGTAGTTTACCACGCCTCCCCGAGGCTCGGCAATACCAATTTGATTATCATGTCGCCCCTAATCCTCAAGCTCAAGGACGTCCTTCACTGTTCTCTCGAATATGACTCCATGGTGCCGGTCGAACTTCACCCTCTGTAAAGCAATCCTGATTCACCTCTCCCCCTTTAAAGCGAGGTTCACCAACAGAATATTCTGGGGCCACGAGAGAACCTTTCAATCGGTGTATTTTTCTGAGAAAAACTCCGTACAAGGAAACTAGTTAGCCAAGACCAACTCGATGTCGAGTATCATTGGAAACACAACAACAACAATCTCCCAAAAGCAGTGGCCGCAGGTCTTCATGGGGTAAACGAGTTCGAACGTGCATGGAGACAGAATCAAGAGGGCCATAATTGGAAGGCGATCAAGAACAAGCTGCGTCCAAGTGACGAGCAGCTGCAGACGGCAAGGCTATCCGCATGCCGGAAACAACGAGTGTTTTTCTTCATATTGGTCTGACAATCGGCATTATTACACTGTATCTTGAAACAGCTTGAACGTGGCAGGAAAACCTCTCTTGGGCTATTCATCGAATACGCGGATATTCGACATGGTCTGCACCGTGGGAGAAATATGACGTCCCAGAAAAAGTGCAGATGACGTGCAGAGCATGGCGATATGGATCGACTATATAAAGTTGAAAGGAGGGAGACAACCATTTCTGAGCGACATTTCTCCATCTGAAATACAGCATTTTACGATCGCCTGGTTTACAGACTTTCAACCGATGGAAGGACTAGGCAAAAAAAAATAAAAGCTTTAACGTCTTCTGTGTGTTTCTATGATGTATTCTTCCAGTCATGGATCATAACACAACTATTGCCTATGTGGATTCAAACCCATAAAACTGTCAAAAGCTTATAGCCCACAGGGAAGGACAATGTACACACATCCGCATATATTTTTACGCTTGTTGTGAAGGATAGACTTGGAATAAAAGGTATCCCAACTGCATAAAAGTCGCCACTTTAAGTCACAGTAGGTCGTTGCCGTCCTTGCTTTTGTATTTTATCGAGTTGCTTCATTGCATGCCATGTGGCTTCAAACAAAGACACCTTATTTTGAAAATGGCCGGGCATGGCTAATGATGAAATACAATCTACGAACGGAGCGGATTATTCCCTCGTTGAGTTTGAAGCCATTATCAAAGCGCTCCCTGGCTCGTAGATGTACTATCGTCTTTTTCATGTTAGATAACCGTGGGAGAAGCATCTGAACAAGAATCATTCGGTAAGTATTCAGAGATCACCTTTGGATTTTCTTATTGGGTTGAACTACAGGCCGCAGCACAGCCGCAATAATTTGCTTTTAAAGTTTTAATAGTGGAAGACTTTCACTCCTTGTGGCGTGAATTCGTATCCAAATATCCCAGAGCCAAGACTCTCATCAAATGCATTAATATTGAACAAATGGATCACCGATGCGCAAATGCCGCAATGGGTGAAATTTGCCAGGGAGGTGGGCACTGGAGTCGAACTCAGTCATTACTATGCGAGTAGGGTGAGGTAACGTTTTTTTAGTGTTTTATAGTATCGCCAAAAGGTGGATACGAGCAATCTAATCGAGAGTTGGCATATGACTCTAAAACGATGTCATCTGGGTCACGAGTGTAACGTTCGCGCCAACTACCTCGATTACTTATTACTGGGGGTTGCAAACCAAAACTTTCGTATAACGTATTACAAGACAAAGAATGGTCTTCAGGCTTTAACCCTATCAGCATCAGATAAGCCAGGAGGTCTAAGCGATGGCTTTGTCGTTTGATGGAGCGCGAGAATTGGTCACAGAAAAGATCGGTGAAAGCAAGGTACACCTAATTCCGTTATTGCCCTGTCAGCCACAACGTAAACACTTTAGTAACATATACTTCCTGCCTGCATGAAGTTCATTAAAAATCATTGACAGGATCTGTTCAAGAATACACGGTCCCGGATAGGTGAAAAGAAGCCTTGATTTGATTCTCAGTCTTGCCTGGCAACAAAACCTCGTGTTTTCTGTTCGTGCTACCCAGACTTGGAGAAAAGATCCAAAACCGTCAAGAATCTTGGCTTTACATTGAGTAAATTTATTAATGAAAACGACACTAGGTTTTGTTTAAGGTTGACACTCTTATTATAGTGCGGCGATGCTTTTTGGACAGGAAAGGATTCTTGGCGACATATTTTAGAATCATCCATACGTGATATGTAGTTTTTTTTTTATATTCACGGATTTATTGTCACTGTTGACAAGCTTGCACAGAGTAAGGAAGTTGATGCTGGCCTTGGGTACTGCAGGAGGTGAATTGGTTTACTGGATGAAATGGGAACTGGTCGCATCGGTCTTCCCGTCCTGCGTGGACATGTAAAGTACTTGTTCTGGGGTTGCCGGTTCTCATATGAAGGTCGGGGCGCTGTTTCAGAGATGGCCTCACTGTCTGAGCTTAGGAAATGCAAACATATTGTGCCAGGGCAAGTGTCGCAGGATGCGTCTTGTCTGACTGGACCTGAAAAGCGTCACGCTTTGTGCCGGGACAGTGCTAGAAGATTGGTACATGGAAGGGGAAGAACAATAGCAATAATATAGAAATTACAGCTTTGTCCACTTCGACACCACCATTACGCAGAATAATGGGCGCGCAAGGCGAGTTGTCATCGCACAACACCCCACATGGAATTGGTGCTCCGTTTATTTTCATGTAACCTAATACACTCTACGTAATATAAGACTACACCACACTGCCGAGGTTATTATACAAACACGTCTCTTCACTTTCTCGGCAACGTAGTAAATGAGTGTGTGAAAATGAGCAGATGCGATATTTATTGTACAAGATTTGGTACTATTAGGAGTAGTGCCTTGGCGTATGTGGCGCGCTCGGTTCCTTCACCGCTGTGAAGGATCGAAGCAGAGGTCTCCTGTCAAGAGTCTTTTTGTTAGCGAATGTATGGTCCAGAAGCGGCATTCGTCATTATGTTATGTGAAATCTTGTGAAGCGCCTCCTCGGGAGTCATCATCTTGACTGGAGAACGGGCAACATGGATCGAGGAGCGGGGCGTCTGGGCTGGGGTCGAGGAAGCGGAAGATGTCTTGATCTTGTTCGAGCGCTTGAAGATAGGCATTTTATGGCTGAAGGTTGATGTAGAAATGTAGTTAAGATAGGAGACTCTTTGCGTTGCTTGAGCTGTCGTGTTTTATGCTTGTTGCGGTAGATGATGAACATGAATACATTGGGATGGTCGTTGTTCTTTTATACTATTTTTTTTGGCTTCTTTCCTGACAAGGCAGTGTCTAATGACTTCTATCTATGGACGGATTGTCACGGAAGATGCATGTGCAATCCAGCATTCTGCTGCGGGAGTAGATGGTCACCTTAAAATCAGACCCCGAAATGGCTCGCATTGTCCGTGTGTATGTCTCGTTGCGCAGAACAGGGCTCTTGGCAAGTCACTCCTAAGGTACTGTATTAAATCTCAAAATGCGCTGCATACTTGGTGCCGAAAACGTCGAGTCTCGGCAACAAAACACGCCGTGTCTTCAGGGGAATAGCATGACAAAAAAGTGATACATGACACCAAGATTTCAAAATACAAGTGCTTGATACTGCGCAAAACGCCGCGCCTCTCTGGGATGTTGTCATACTTCAGGTTTGCACCTTGCCTCGTTGTGTGTCGTTTAAGCTCATGTCCTCTTTCCCTACATCTACCCAGCGACTTTATTTTGAGAATGACGTTTTCTACTGCGACAGGTGGTGATCGGTTGCATTTCCCTTGTCTGTTTACTGGCATCATTGTTCAAAGATTGGCAAAGTTTTATTGTTTAAATGGCGGTAATTATATGTAAGCCCTCATCATAGAAGTTGATTATGGTTGAGGATCATCTCACTAGCTGCATAAAACGTCTATGGCACTTGTCACCGTCGATGATGGCAGCGCCGCCTGCTTCCATCTCCGAATCATTAGCGACTGCATCTTTAGGATGGCGACTGGGATCACTGTTAGGATATAAGATCAAAGACACGACGAGACCGACGCCGGCCATAACAGTGAAGGAATAAAAGGCGTCGCGGTATCCTGGGAGGAGTTCGGCGCCCATGGCCATGGCAGGGTTCTTGTTGTTAGCAATGATGTTGGAGATGGCAAGGCCGACAGGGGCACCGACTTGCAGACTGACGTTGTAAACTATGTTTTTTGCCGTTGAAAAGTAAAATATCAGTGTATTGATTACTGGAATTGATTACGCACAAAAAAAAAAAAAAAAAAGAAGATACATACCAGCACCGACAACTCCTTGATCCTCGTCAGCGGCGTCGGCAACGGAATTAATCTGACATGTCATCCATATGCAGGCCATGGCAACCATGTTCAGAAGGATGGCTGGCAAGGGAATTGACCAGTAAGACGAGTCGGCCTTGAGCTGCGCCCAGACTACACCTGAGGCAATTAAGAAGAGCCAACCGACTACTAAAACAATCTTGGATCGAACCATGGGCATTACAACCGTAAGAACACCCACTGCAATGATGCAACCCACACCATGTGGGATGAATGAGAGTGCAGTCTTGAGAGGCGCGTATCCCAGCACATTCTGGAGTGCGAGCGACGAATAGAAGAAATGTGAGCTCATTGCCGCCATCAAGCACAGGCCCGTGAAAGAAGAGGCGATGAGGCGGCGAGATCGCCAGATATGGAGAGGCATGATCGGATAGTCGATCTTCTTTTCGATAACGACAAAAGCGATAAGGAGAGCAATGCCGATCACGAAGGGCGCTAAGGTCTTTGCAGCAGCCCAACCCGAGGAAGGCCCTTCGCTAAGGTAATAGATAATGGCGAAGATACCCAGGGTGAAAGAGGTAATGCCAAAGATGTCGATGCGGCGGTCTTCAACCTTGCCCTGAGCCTTCTCGGCAGGGATTACGAGAATACCGAGGATGGTAAGAGAGAAACCAATGATGCCAGTGATGTAAAACATCCATCTCCATCCTGTAGAAAAGTAAGAAATATCGTTTGAGCAATAGGAACCGGAAACGGTGTCAGAGCCCGTAAACAGTTGGAGGACGAAGGAACGATGGCCATAGGAGGCGGGAACAGTGGAATAAAATCAATGTAAACTAACCAATGGTGGATCCTAGGACTCCACCGAGAAGGACCCCGATGACAATTCCAATTGCGGCAGTGCCGCCAAAGATACCCATGGCAGCATTACGCTCAGGTCCAGCAGGGTATGTCGTGGTCAAGATGGCTAATGCGCTAGGCACTGTGAATCCGGCTCCCATTCCCTGGAGAGCACGACCCACGGACATCATGACCGGGTTTACGGCAAAACCATTGACCACAGCCCAAATGGAGAACCAGGAAACACCCAGGATGTATATGTTGCGATGACCAAAAAGATCGCCAAGACGACCTCCGAGAAGTAGAAAGGCACCATAAGCCAAACCGTATGCAGAGGCGACCCTATTTAGTATGAACAATATACGATATCAGCATTAACAAATGAAAGAACCCTTTCCAAAATAAACACGCTTCATTTTGTTTCTTCATCACACTCACCATTGCAATTGATCAACCTGAAAACCAACGTCGTGCATGACGTCGGGGAGCACGATATTAACGCTTGAAACATTAATGATATCGAGCATCTGTGCCATTGATACGATCGCGAGCAAGAGACTCTTCATCTGGTGGAGGCGGCGGTACCAAGGTACCTGTGAATTGATGACGACGCTGTCTCCCATATTGGCGTGTATATAAGCTGATAACAGGTTAAGTAGAGAAAGGAGCAATTGAAGAAAGACGATAAGAGTGGGAGGAAGAAAGAGAAATGTTGACGGAGGATTAAGAAATACCTATTTGTGCTATTGCGTGTTGTAAGTGAACCGATGTTTTTTGTCGCTGATGATGGGGACTACTGAAGCATTTTATACTCTATTTGTGTTCCTGTTCTGCTCTGCTCATAGTTTCCCCTACATCGTCTATTGCTGGTGGAATGGTATACACTTAATACTTCCCGTTAGGTGAAGGAGAACCTTCTCCTTCCAGTATACCTGAAAAATGCATAGATCCTCTTCGGGCTTGCAAATATGTGTTGTCGCGGCAGCGATCGTACACGCGTCCTTCAGGATTCTTGACTCGAAACAGTAAACAATACGTACTCAGTTGGGCTTGTAGACATTTAGGATGCTGGATCGGATACAAAATGCCGTATGGACTTTTTGTTAAACGTGCGCAGAGTGCTTGGTCTTGGCATTGACTTCGCTCAGACGTCATTCGATTGTAAACCTAATCGCCCCCTGCACGCGTATCGAACATTTCAGTTTCGCTGTGGAATTCTTAGTATTGGTGTTGGATTTTAAAGTGCAGTTATTCCTCAAGCAGAAAGATCGATCTATCCAACGACAGATGTAACAAAATCACGCCCGCGAAATAATCGAATATCCAGCGGAAACATGTTCATATTTCCCATGTTATGAGAAGCGGTGTTCTACAAACAAAGGTGCGATGGTTTGTTGGACGGTTTTTCATGGGCCAAAACAAACAAACAAAAAGAATGAACTATGCAGGGCTCGAACCTGCAATCTCCTGATTCGTAGTCAGACGCCTTTCCATTGGGCCAATAGTCCTGTTGGTGAAATCTTGTAATATTAAGACAGTCAAATTCTCACGTACATTATTTCCAACATTCCTTATTTCCAGGCCCCAAGCCACTTGTTTACTGCTGACGTATACCCGGCACGGCTTTTTCTTGCTTCGTTTCGCATCTTTTCGCTCCTTGTTCTCTTCGCCTCCTCATCTATAAAAGCTGTCAGACAACAACCATCCCCTCCTTCAAATCCAGGGTTCCTTTGCCTCCAAGAGACATAAACAACATACACCTCACATACCGCATCACATTGACCATATCGACCATTCTTGTCAAGGCAAACTCCCATCGCTCTCTTTAACGAACACATACACCCACGCCCCGCTTTCCTCATCAATCTGCGCAGCACATTTCTTTTTTCTTTATCCCGTTCGTCCTTGATTCAATTCATCTGAAAGGCACAAAACTCCCAGCTTCGTTTCAATCGCCTTTCGATTTCTGCATCATGTTTGCTGTCCCATCGATTTCCGCTCCTGGCTCGTCAAATGCCTCCGCTGCTCAGCAACCCGAAAGGCCGGCGTCAGAACTGACTACGGAGGACCAGGCTGCTGTCGACGCCCCTTTGCAGTCGGTTGCGGGTATTGTGCCGACGCTTCAGTAAGTGGAGACGAGAGATCTCTTTTTGGTCTGTTTTTCTGTGTGTCGGCCTGACTGGCGGTGCGGTGCTCGTTATATGTCATAAGTGTGTTGTGTGGTTTTTGGGGGTCGTGGTGGTCGGTTCGAGTACTTGTGGGGCGAAGGGAGAGAAAGAGAGAGCGCGGGAGATACTTGTGTGGTGTCAGTCAAAGCGGCATTCATTCTTCATTCGTGATGTAGCGCGGGACAGAGAATAAGAAAAAGGCGAGACGAAAAAATATTGTCAGGGGTGGAAGCGGGAGAAAGCGAGGGGGAAAAAAGCAGCCAAGGGATCGGTGGAGGGAACCATGGGCTATTTATTACAGGAGACCATTTGGAGGTCAAAGTCCAAGGGCACGTGCTTTGCATCGGCCATTACCACTCACACATCATCCTGATATCAACTGCATAAAACAGAAACATCGTGGCCACGGTCAACTTGGATTGTCGCCTGGACCTGAAAACCATCGCGTTGCACGCTCGTAACGCAGAGTACAACCCAAAGGTACTATATTGGCATCTTTGAGCTCCTCGTCTTGCGACGAGACTGAAAAAAAAGGCAGTTATTCAACTTTTTTGTTGTCTATTCTCCTTCCATTGTCTGTCATCATCGTCAATCATCGTGGGCATTTTGGAACAAAAATCATGTAGCGTTTCGCTGCTGTCATTATGAGAATTCGTGATCCAAAGACAACAGCCTTGATCTTTGCTTCCGGAAAGATGGTTGTCACAGGAGCAAAGTCTGAAGACGACTCGAAGCTGGCTTCGCGTAAGTATGCTCGTATCATCCAAAAGCTGGGTTTCCCAGCGAAATTCACGGACTTCAAGATCCAGAACATTGTCGGTTCCTGCGACGTGAAGTTCCCGATTCGTCTCGAAGGATTGGCCTACGCTCACGGACCTTTCACATCAGTAAGTCTATGCGGAGCGAATTGGTTACGAACGCAATGTTGGAGCGATACAGTCACTGGCAGTGTTCTAACCTCTGCCTTGTTGCTATTTCACAACAGTACGAACCCGAGTTATTCCCTGGTCTCATTTACAGAATGGTCAAGCCCAAGATTGTCTTGCTGATTTTCGTCTCGGGCAAGATTGTCTTGACCGGTGCAAAGGTGCGTGGACGAAATTTTCTTGGACAGCCGAACTTGTCCGAGCACCTGCACGCGTAACTAAATACGATTGTCTCTTTTGTCCTGCTGTTGGGAATTAGGTCCGCGAGGAGATTTATCAGGCATTTGAGGCCATATACCCCGTGTTGACGGAGTTCAGAAAGCCCTAAGCTGGCGGCGCACATGTACGCGTGGGAATAACCCTAACGGAACTCCTCCGTTGTTCCTGAACTCCTTTCTCTTTCCCCTCTCTTTCCCTACCTTTGGCGGTGCAGACCCACGGGTTTCAACAACAAACACACACTTCAAAGAAAAAAGAAAAAAAAAAGGAC
>MU617030.1:0-26249 GCA_025201705.1 Dissophora ornata
AAAAAAAAAAAAAAAAAAAAAAAAAAAAGAGAACGCATCCTGCTAGGAAAGAGGCACGGGTACCATGGAGAGAATGGGAGGACAGATTTTTGGTACATGATATCTTTAAGCTTTTAACACCTTGACGAGGCCCCGAACGGTCCACGTTATTGAACCAGAGGGACTCACAGATTTTTGGGAACGGAATCGATCGATCGCTTGATTGTAGAGCTGACTCAGCTAATGGAGCACTCTTCTGCTACCGCTCTATGAAGCGCTCTACGCGTCTTCCACTCTGCCCTCGATGTTTCCTCATCTTCTTCTCCAGAATATTGCCAGTGACAATTTTCTGGTGCATTGGATCGATGGCTTTGCCTGACACTCCATAAGCTCTATACAAACATTAGAAAAAAAAGCCTTGCCTGCAATAAGACACCTTTTTCAGGCATAGGAATTAAATGGCACTGAGACGACGGATGTGACGACGGAATGCACATGCGATCCATGATAGCTGAGCAAAGTAAAGAGTCTGCTCTGCCAGTCGCGTTTGAATACAGTTAACAATAAATATTTTCTACAAGTTTACCAGTATTCATCCCACAGCCTCGATTAACTCCATATAGTTTGAGGTGAGTGGGAGAAAAGCAACAATGTATGAGCAAACAGAAAGAGTTACAGCGCTGCTGGACGTGTGCCTGGAGATGTTCACAATGAGGCCCTGATCACATGCATCGCGCAATTGAATGAGGGAGATTTCTTTTTATTCCAGGTTCTCGACTTCTGTCTTTGGCATCTTTACTTTCCTTCCCTTTATCACCTTAATGCACCACTAACATGAACAATCACAGCGACATCAGCGACATCTACAAAGATCTCAACGAAGTCCTTGAATCCATCGACAGTACGTTAAAAACCTTCACTGAACAAAGCACTCAGCCGCCACCAAAAAAAACAAAAAAAATGTTTACATGCATGACCTTCTTTCTTTTTCATCTCCTCTTCAGAGCTGTTGACTACACTGCCGGTCATGATATCGCATATGTGGGACCTCAGCATTACTGCGAAAACGAGGTCCGACCAACTGAAAGAGACAGAACGACGAGGTAGTTTTATGAAGTTAGCATCTCAGAACCGTCAATTTCCGATCACTGCAAGTCTGCATCAAAGTGCTTGCATGGCACAAGCTCTGCTGTTCATTGTTTTTACTTTATTATTTTTGAGCTAGATCGGGTGGTAGCGAAACCGAGAACGAAGTGACCACGACACAAGCCGAGCTCAAGCTCAAGCGCACTGGAACCAAAGCTTTAGGAACGGGCATGCTACGGCGACTTTATCTTCTTGTGCTGAATCAAGTTCACCTTCTTTCTACTCTCAGTTGCAGCAAGTCTGGTGGGCAGATAATCCTTTAACACAAATCCCGCAAAGACCCCGGTAATAAAAGGATGCGATATAGGCATGTGTGAATTCCAAGTGCGTTCGACGGGACGCCAGATCGAGTTAAAGTCTAGCTTTGCCCCTCTTTCCTTTGTCTCGTCTGTCATTGTGCTACCAAATAAATAGCATATTGTCATCCAGACCATCAAAGTTTGATTTTTGACGCGTCGAAGTCACGCCAGGTATTGGTTGTGATCGCACATGTTGTAAGCCAGCGCTTCTTCCAGAGGCGAGATTGTTTGTGGCTTTGCTCCAAACACAACTCCTTCGGGAACCTCAGCATCAGTTGCCATTCTCAGGTGCCAATCGTCCTCTTTTTCGCTGCATTCACATCCCACACAGAGCCATGGCCTCCCTCAGTCTCGCTACCAGAGCCTTGTGGTCCCTCAAGGCCGTCAAGGCCCCTATGACAGGAGCAACAACCCTTACATCACAGCGCCTCATTCACACCACCCGCTTAGCATTCGACGAGGCGAAGAGCGAAGATACCGCTGCATCAGACGAGGCAGCCGCAGAGTCAGAGGCAGCGCCAGTCTCGCAAAAGCTTCCCCACAGACGGAGAAACTTCAACAAGTGGCTCGAGAGCGAAGGCACACGCTTTGCAACCCCCTCGTTTTCAGGACCCAATTTTGTTGGCGACGTTGTACGTGCACCCATCTCTGATTCAATATAACCCTGCTCCTCCTTGATGTCAACCTGTCATTGATACATCATGGCGATATGCGGCGGACCTGTGTTTGTTTTTGTTGCGGCGCATACTGACATCTCTACTCTCCCAAATACTCTAACTTATGCACCATATCAGCCATTCCCTATGAACCCTTTGTTTAAACCCACACCACCGATTTCCAACTTTGCCAAGGAGGAGATCTACAAGCTGCACCGCGCAGACTCTACAAAGTGGACACCCCGTCAGCTCGGAACCAAGTACAACATCTCGATCAAGCGCGTCGAGGCTATCTTGAGACTGAAGCACTTGGAACAGGAGATGGTCGCGGAAGGATTTGTAGCCCAGGAGAGCTTTACAAAGGGCATGGAGCAGTTAATGGGAGTTAAGGCGGAGAGATCAGCAGCTATCACGGAACCCCTGACAGATATTCTGCCCCAAGTCGGCAGTCCCAAGTTTGAGGCTGTGGACGAGGATCAGCACTTCACGGCTGAGGATGCTGCCAAGGTTTTGAAGCGTCGTCCTCTGGCTGAGATCAAAGCACGTTTGTTGGAGGAGGAACGTCAGAAGCCGTTCAAACTCGTGGACTCGGTGAAGGGTTTGGCCAAGCCCGAGCAACTTCCGACAATCCCTATTAGCAGGAACACTGCCGAGGCGAATCCTCGCTTCAAATTCGCTATTGTGGACACATCCGCAAAGGTAAGGATAGAGAGAGAAAATAGTCGTGAGACCTATTGCGGACGTCAGGGCTAGGTCTTGTTACTGACCACCGTTGTAATCATTCCTCTCTGGCTATTTAGGCTACTTTGATCAGGGAGAAGGACGGCACTTTGCTCCAGGTGCAGAAGTCATAGGGGCTCAGCGACACAGTAATTCATTCATTCACAACCACAATAAATGAACATAGATATGTACCAGTACCTCTCTGAGCAATGCGGGTGTAGCTGGTAAATAAAAAGAGACATGCACAGAAACATGGTGTTTACTATGCCGTCACCTCGGGTGCCGTCGTCCTCGACGTCTTTTCTCCGACGCAGGTCGGCTTGTTCGTTTATGTCGCGCGACACCGGACGAGATTCCGATCTCCGCAGAACTGCAACAGCAGTCATTCGCGCGTCGCATTAATGGGCCTAGGGGAAGTCAGCACGAAATTCAGGCACATGCATGTTATGCAGTAGGCGTAGATTTTCAGACCAACCAGCTGTGCACTTCGGATTGGCCTCTCTTGGTCAGTGCAGGCTCACATCGCCTCAGCAAGTTGGTTAGCCCTCTGCGCGAAGGCGGGAGAGTGGTTGGGCCAGCACCGAGGACAAAACACAGCGCTCTCTCGCTCGCTCTCATCTCTTTCTCATCATCCCTCTCATCCCTTTGCCGCCGCTCATTCCTCCCTTGCCCCCATTGCAGTCCTGAGCCCGCAAGCTGCAGCCTCATTCATTCCTTTGTGGAGGGCAGAAAAGCGCTCGCGCCAGACCGTCTCCCCCCTATAGCACAAGCGCTGTCCTGCCTTTCCCTGTATCATGGACGGTGCTGGCTTCCAGGGCATGCCGAGGTTCCCTCTGACTCCGGCAGAGGAGGCTCTTGTCCCGAGGCCTCATTCTTCCGCCTCGCAGGTCGCCAGGGCGCTTCCTGCTGCCTACACCCGGCACGGCTCGTCCCCCCTATCGTCCTCACCGCCAAAAGGCCAGCAGCAATCGCAGCGTCGCCCCCAGTATTCGCGCGGCCACCAGCAGAACCACCCTTACTCCTCAGACCAAGGCCAAGGTCAAAGTCAAAGCCAAGGCTCCCGTGTCTTTTCGTTTTCGTTTTCATCGTCGTCAATCACCAAAGGCTCTCAACAGCACTCTCCACCTTTGTCATCATCTCCCTCCACACTCTCCAACAATAACAACAATAATAATATTAGTAGCAATGAACCTGATGAACATGAGTACCCACAGAACCCGCAGGACTCTTATCATACCTATCACCCTCAGCTCTACTCTCCAACGCCTGTGAGACCTTCCTCTCCTGGACCGCTCCCTCGCCGATCGTTCTCACTCTCGCCTCGTCCTGCTCGACAGCCCTCCCCGCAGCTTCACGACCAGTATGGCGCTTCCTTCCCTCTTCACCGAGGGTCATTGGATTCATATCACCGCCATGAATCGCCTCAGCCGTATCAGTTGCTCCAGGGACAGCAAGATTCGTGGGATAGTTCTATCCGCGTGGAGTCACCGTTACCGATGTCAGACTCTGAAAGCTCGCACGGTGACAACAAAGAACTAGGGGGAGATAAGCGACCAGCTCAGTTAAATAGCAAAGGAATCCTCAAGCGACTTCGCGGATCCGGTAGCACACCAAATGCTGCTGAAACTGACGACACATCCCAGAATCGGACGAGTCTGGAGTCGGAACAGGCGACCCAGATGAGTCACGATTCGCAATCAGAGGCAATGGCAAAAGTGAAAAGGAGTGGGAGTCTTCACGATATGTCGGACGAAGAGCGACAGGAACCAAGGAGGACTAGGCCATCATGGCGGCCGTCACTATCTCTTATCAGGCAGGAGAGCTCCAGCTTCAATGTTTTGTCTTTGGCAGATCAGCGACGATATCCACAAAATGACCAACGTCGCATTAGCGACACACAAGCACAGGGCGAGTCTCGCAAGAAAAAGGGCAATGCTCGCAGAAAAAAGAAAAAGAGAAACACGTCGAGGCGCGGCCAAGACCAGCCATCCCACTCAGAATCCCAACCCCAAGAGGGCCTACCTGATTTAATGGAGGTACTTGAGAAACGGACGCGATACCCACTCGGCTACGACGACTTTGAAGCCTTCTTGAGAAGCCAGCGAGCCGCCGAGTATCTCAACTTCTGGGCTGTAAGTACATGCTCAAATAACGTGTCTTCTTTAAACAAAGAATACAAGCGTGATTGCTCATTATTGGCATCCATGTGTTATTTGTTGTTGTTGTGGTTGCGGTCTTAATCACGTCCACGATTTTTTTTCCCTTCACACTAGGACGTGCGCGCGCATGAGCAACTGTGTAGGACATTTGAAATTTCAGAGCGCAGATTGAAGCGTGAGCATCAGCTGGAGGAGCGTGCTATGGCTCGTGATAGGAGGCGTCTCGCCCTTTCCCATGGGATTGGCCGTCTTTCACTGGACCATGACGGCTCTTTATATGTGCAAAGGACGTTCAACAGCCACAAATCACCTACTGAGCAGGAGTTGAATAGTTCGGATCCCTACATCACTAGCCACTCAAATCCAGAGTCGCCCCAGAACGATCAGCTGTCATTCCCTCCCGAAACGCGCCGTTATGGAGCGCGAGACTCCCCAACCCCCATGCTGGCCTCACTATCACAGCGCAGAGGATCTGAGCAGCGGGGTGCCACTGGTGCCTATAATCGACTCTTGACCGGAGGCGCAGGGGGCAGGAGATCATCTCTAGAGACCAGTCGCCAGTCTCTGAACGACATCACAACGGAGCACATAGATGCCGACCCCACAGCCATGACTGCTACGTCTCCAATTAATACCCGCAGACGGGGATCGGTCGACGCCATTGCGAACGCCAAGCTCACGGGCAGAAAAGCCTCAGTAACTGTGGACTATTTCGGAAACGGCATACGACGGTCGCCCTCACAGCAGCAGCTGGCGCTTCAGAGGTCACAGCACCAGAGTGTCCAAGATGGAATGGCTCAGCTGGTTGAGGCCGTAGACGACTTACTGCTACAACCCGGTCGATCTGAAAGTTGTAACCACACTCCACCACCTTCGCCTCAGATGTCTCAGCAATCGTTGAGATTTGTAGAGCCTTCATTAAACAGGAAGCCTTCTGCGATCAGAATTGAAATCAGCGTTGGCTCAATCCAGCCTCCGTTAGCTGTCCGTCGATCGGGTGACTGCGTCAATATTCCAAGTGAAAACAGCACTATTCAGGATGGTCGTGGGGCAGCATTGTTGGTGCAGAGCTACAGGACCATCAGTATGGAGGATCTAGAAGAGTCCGCACTCAGAATTTACCGCAAGTACTTGGTCCAGCTGCGAACAGCCTCCATGGCGGCAGAAGAAGAAGCGGCGGCCAATGCTGCTGCATCCAAGACGCAGCCAGATCCCACAGCCGCTTTGAGCCGTATCAGTATAGAAAAAGCATTCGCGCCTGGCTGGGATGGGTACGCAGAGCAAGTGATTGCAGAATGGAATGAAAAATGGAGAGGGAGAAGCGCGGAAGCTCGACGGTCTCGACGGATGTCAGAGAGGAGAGGTACTTTAGGCACGGCGTCGAGTGCTGGAGATGGACACAACACTGAAGAAAAGTATACATCACATGGGAATACTAGTCGTGCCGAGACTGGCCCAACGGATCTGGATTCTGAGGAGAAAGGGGAATTGTCTGACGTAGAGTCCAAAATTGAGGAGGACGACACTGTTGCTGGTCAGGATGGAAAAGTCGACAGCATGAAGCCCCAGAGGATGAAATTGGACCGGACCAATACATCAACTGGAATTACCGCCTTCTTGTCACGACTTTTGCGGACAGAGACGACAGTCATGGAGCTCCCGACTCTTACTATTAACACTACGACCGTCACAAAGGACGCCCAGGAGACAGAGGAGAGCGAGTACGATGAGGATGACGAATACGACAGCGACGATATTGACGAAGAAGAAGAACCGGAGGAAGAACTAGAAGAAGACGCCCGTGTTGACAGCGACCGAGTTCAGTCTGAACTCCAAGCCATGGTCTATGGACATGATATGGACCGTCTGTACGCGAACCGCACTGTCGAAGGCTCTCTCTCCGGTGATCCGCTAGTCTCAGAGGCTGGCACTTACGGCTCTGCTATTCAACTCCAGCAGTTCACTGCGAGGTACCCTGACCCCGAGAGCACTGCTTCGCAAGAAGGAAGCCGAGGCGCTAGGTTGACCATGGTACCCAATCATCAGCATATGCAAGAGCTATCATCCACTTCCAATCCTACCACGGGTTTATCGACTCTCTATCACGCCCCAGCAGCTTTCGGAACAGCTTCCACAGCACCAGTACCCCTCACGTCGAGTTCAAGAACAAGAGGAGCGGTGGCACACTCGCTTGCTTCTGTTGCGTTCTATCTCCCTCTAGAATGTCGACAACGCATCCACACACAAATTCAGCAAGAGGGCCGTACGGATGGAGCGCACGTCTTTGGTCCTGCAAAGGGATTTGTTATAGAAGTGGTTCTTCGGGATCACTACTACCCGTTGTTCCTCAAACATGTCAAACACCAGAACCTCAGTCTGTTGCACCGGGGACATGTTAACAACTGGATCAAGCAGAGTGGGGCTGTATTGCTGGGTCTAGCTCTATTGATTATTGTGCTTGCAATCCAGATCTTGCTGGTGATGATGAATTGGGGCGTGTGGTCGCGGCCGTGGGTGTGGATTGTGGGCGTTCTTGGAGGATGGCCATGTGCCATCTTCCTGGCGACTGGACTGACGGGGTTCGCACCGGCTGTTGGCCTCTTCGGCAGGATGTAAGTGGCCAGCTATTGTTTTTTTTAACCGTCTCTTGTCCAATGGCTCGTTGATTTACCTTGTACGATACTAACCGATCGACTTTTTTAATTTTGTTGCGTTCGTTTATGATAGTGCTGAGGACAGACATGTTTTCCGATTCCGAAGAATCTTGGACCCGTCGATCCGGTCATTGCATCGCAAGACAGCGTTGTGGATGTTCTCATACTGCCTGTTCTGGGCACTCGCGGTCGCTGTCGTCTTTGCAGTCATACCTCAACGCGCTGTAGACTGAAGTATCCATTGTGCATTCCTACAATTTTTTTCCTTTTCTTTTCTTCTGTACAGTTTCTAATTTTGTATACCATAGCTATTCTAATCATAATGATAAAACGACAGCGTCATATGGGTGTATTACCCCACGCACGCGACGTCAAATGATGAACCATCAAACAAGTTTATTTTTTCCGTTGTTGACTCATGGCGGCGATGGAGAGGATGGAACATAAAACAAAGTACGTAGAGCGTAGAACGCGCAGCTTGCAAAAGACAAAAAGCTGTCAACTAGCAGCTCTGCCAGAAACACATCGATTATAACAAGCAATAGTATGAGCCAGCCAGGGCGCTTGTATATTTCGTTTTGCCGTCAACCTGGGCAATGAACTACTTCAACGCCAAAAAGCGGGGTTCAATTTTATACCCTGTAACTGACAGAGTCGAACTAGCGCGTGCAGAAAGAGCTACCAGATTAGCTGGCCTTCTAGGCCACGCGTTTGTTTGCAATGATACGTTATTTTGATGAAAAAAAAAAAAAAAAAAAAACGAGCGAGGATCTACTGCGGCGATGCAAGAAATATTTATCCGCAAGAATGGCCGCCGCAATCGGTTTGAAGAACGCCGGTTTGTCAGGAAAATGGCTTTGTCTTTTGAGGGGTTCCCACACCTTCATTTTTGATCAGCGCTAGTAACATGTACTGTAGTCTGAACAAGACGCCAAGGTAACCTGCAGCAGAACACTCTTCCGCTAGCTCTATTTCTTCTTTCTCGCCGGCTCTCTTTAGCATGTGCGTGTTTTTGATGAATGTATCGTTGTGGTTGTAAATGTAGCACGAGGAATCCAGGCTCGCTGTCAGTGCCAATACGGCTATCAACGTGAGCCGTGGGTGAACGTGAATATTTTCATTGGCGGCGTACATTGAGCACAGTCGCTTATCGAAAAAAACAATTCAGACCCAACTCATGGAAGGTAGCGGTGGGCACTGCCGAATGGGAGGTGTTGGGCGTTGATGATTGAGCAGCCTATCAATGGACCTGTGAGGGACACGCGAAGGGGATCTCTCGTCTGAACCCTTTTTTCTTCCTTCCCGCACACTACATATTGGCTTAGATTCTTCCATCAAGACACATACGTTCTCAATTACGCGTATGTTCAAGATAGCTGCGAAATGACATCAAGGGGTGCCATTGATGCATGCAGGGAGTAACAAGTTGATGTGAACACGGGCTCAACCAGCCTTTACTCTCGCATGTACAATGCACGCCGGAACGCTGATGGACACAAAAACCAAACTCCTTCTCGCTTCCGTTTTGCTCCTGGCCCACATGGGAGCATCCATTCGCGTGTATGTGAAACATGCATGATGCGATTGGCTCGCTGTTCTCGTGTCTGGCTTGTTTCTCATCCAATCGCGTGCGCTCCATTCCTGGCCGTTGTCGGGAACCACAATTGTTTGTGTTCTGTGTTCTGTGTTCCTTGAGCTCTGGCGTATCAAAAAGTCTTTTGGCGTCCGTTCTTCAGATGTATGTCGATTTCTAAAAAAGGCTCCAGCGCCTTCAGAATGTATGCCTGGGTCATATCTTCCCTGTACTGTACCCCGCATTTGTGCTTTCTAATCAATTTCAACTATTCCAGAAGCCAAGATATGCCCAACGGCTTATGCGAGAGAGAATCCGCAAGGCCCTCTGTCGCATCCATACCGTTGTCCGTTGTTTCATGTTATTGCGAGCGAATAGTTCCCGCGGTTCAACCGAGTACCCTTTCGCTCAATATAAATCCCCAGCTGAGACTCCCAGTTCCGAGTTCTTCATCGTATTGCCTAATGTCTCTATCCCTCTCCTCATGTATAATGGAAGGCAGGCTCTGTCCCTTGTGATGACCATTTTAGACCAGCGCGCCAGCTAGACTATTTCTCTCTCCCAAGAAAATGTTGGCTCTCAAATTTTTCTATTTTATTATTTACATAATCCCCCTAAGAAACGATTGCAATGATCAACGTGTTTGAACCTGTGTAACATTCACATTCACATCCCCATTCCATTTGCCTTCAAATGGATATTTTGTACCGCATGCAACGATCGTGGGCCTCCCTCTTCTCTTTTTGGGCTTGCATTTGTCAACTCTGTGAGGGTGCGGCACCGACAGGAGCAAACAACAGGGGAACAAGGATAGCCAACCCTTTTGTCCACTCCACTTCTGTTGGCGCGCAATCGGTTTGTTGTGTCCACCGGCGTGGACAAGGTGCAAACCTCCAATGGCTCTGAGGGCTGATCCTAACACGTAATTGTTTTACATCTTCCCATGACAGCCTGTCGGCTCTTGTCTACCATTCGACGCTATGGTCTGCTCCAATCAATTTAAAAGATATGCAATATACGTATAATGTCCTTCAGGGGAAACATAATCACTCCTCATACCAAAGTGTAAATGGGACCACTAATTTCGATCGGGAATGCACCAAAACAGGCGTTTGGCGCGCTGCATGCAGCCTGAAGATCCATCCGCCCTCGTTTCCCTGATGGCCTCCACAGGCCAATCAAGAATCCTTCCCGCCCTTGCATCTGCAGATTCATGCCGTAACGGACATGCAAGGGACACATGTTGTCTTGTTTTCATGCTTCCTCGAACATACCCTCAACCACTATAAATACGTCCTTCAGGAACCCACATTCCATTTCTTTCTCCTCACTCTACAAGTACAGGCTCCTGACTTTGCTATACCTACTACCAATCCTTCACCACAACATCCCTCACTATCCCCTATAACCAAGACCTAGCCAACATGAAGTTCATGACTATTGCCGCCTCCTTGGCCCTTGCCGCCCTCTCAGTCGTCTCTGCTCGCCCCGTCAACCCCTTGATTCCTCGCCAATCGACCTGCCCCGTCGACGTCCTCTCCTGCTCTTCCAGTTCCAGTGGAGTTGATTCCTGCTGCCTGCCCTCAATGGGTCTCCTGGTCCTGGTCCAGCAGTGGTACAACGGTCTCGGACCCTCGAACGAGTTCACCATGCACGGACTCTGGCCTGATACTTGCTCTGGCGGACAGGGCTCCTCTAGCGGATGCGACTCTTCCCGCGTCTACTCCGACGTCGAGACCCGTCTCCAGAACTACCCCAACGCGGACCCCAGCTTCCTGGATAACATGAACACTTACTGGTCCTCGTACACCGGTGATAACAACGCCTTCTGGTCCCACGAGTGGAGCAAGCACGGTACCTGCGTCTCTACTTTGGCTCCTTCTTGCATCTCGAACTATGTTCAGGATGAGGATGTGTACAACTACTTCAGCCAGGCCTTGGCGATGCGTCAGCAGTACGACTTGTACACCGCCTTGTCAAACGCCGGCATTACCCCCGGTTCGAACCCTGATGTCGCGGATATGCACACTGCTATCCAGAACGCTTTCGGTGTCGATGCCGAGATTAACTGCACCTCTGGATCTTTGAGCGAGGTTTGTGATCGTTGTCTACTTGTTGTTTGAGGTATGATGGCTAATGAAGGCACAGGACGCTAACCCATTGACATTACCGTTATATTTGCATTGCTTGATCGAAAAAAAATACCAGATCTGGCTCTTCTTCAACGTCAAGAACGGCAACACCTATGTCCCCACTGATGCTCAGTCCCAGGGATCCTGCAGTGGTTCCATCTCGTACCCCACTAAGTAAGATTTCCACCGTTCTTATTTGCGCCCGCCCGCCTGCAATCCTCTTTCCATCCACAGAAGAACACTCTGTCCTTCCATCCTATACCCTACATCGCCATCAAGATTTCGAACCACCGCGCTCACCTGCCTGTATTTAGACATCAAATAAAACAATCAAAAGAACATCCCTCCACCTTCTCCAAGTAGATGTAGAAATCCATATACAACTTTGAGCTCGCGGACAATGCAATAATGTGGAATGCTGTCATATTTACAGCCTTCTTTTTTTTTTTACTTAAAATAGGTCTGGCTCCCCCGCTCCACCAGTTACACCTACTACCACCACCACCACCACCGCTGCTACTAAGACCGCCACCAAGACTGCCACCAAGACTGCCACCAAGACTGCCACCAAGACCACGACCACCGCCACCCCTTCGCCCACCGGCGATCTCCCCAGCGGTCGTCAGCAGGGTTCTTGCTCTGACGAGGGTGCCACTGTTTGTGTCAGCGATGGTTCCTGTAAGTGTGATATTTTTTTTTGCTTGCACAAGCATTTGCATTCTAACCCTGTGTTTTTGACAATTAGCTTACGTGACCTGCATTGGACTAACATATTTTAATACATTTTCAAATCAAACAGCCAACCAGTACTCCAAGTGCAACCAGGGACACTGGGTCTTGAACCAGTGCAAGTCAGGTCTTGTTTGCTACAGCGATTCCGAGACCGCCACTCACTGCGCTTAAAACCCCCTCCCCTCCCACCCAGAGAATCAAGTCAGCGCGGCTTGGGTGCGCTGTGCAAACACATACAAATTTCCTGCTGTGCGGGGAAAAATAGAATAGTTTGCCGCCAAATTAAAGTTCCGATTTATACCCATATTTAAATCCGCCGACCCGTGGCGTTGCCGCGGTCGATTAAAGTAAACCCACCGTCTGGATGGATCAGTCAGAGAAGAGAGATTAACATGCAAAAGAGATATGGCTACGTTTGACCTAAAAAAACTCGCTTGTTTGAGTTATTCTCAAGGCTCATTACAACAGGTAAACAATATACTTTCGCGACTCTGTCCTGTAATTTCCTCGCGGCGTCGTCGACAATGTCGCTGGCAGGGACTTGGCACTGCTCCCGGATCTTTTTTTGATAATGTATGCGCTTCAGTTCATGTACTCTCAAAATTCTTCTGCTATCCATAGTATTTATTGCTTTGCCCTCTACTGTTTCCTTTTCCCTCTAAGACTTGTCTGCGTTGTGCTTGTCGTTGTTACCTTGCTCGAGTAGCTTGTCTTCGATGTCTTTATTGTCGTCCTCCACATCAGTGATCAACTGACTGTACTGGAAGTATCGCTAAAAGACATGCTAGTTCTTTTCGTTTGAAGTAAAGAGAGAGGGAAATGAAAGGATCCGTTGAGATGACCGATACCGCCCGATGCAAGTTTCTTAGTTATGTTTAAACTGATTGAAAGCATATTATTCAGCTTGGTGCCATCAAAGCGAACGCACCATACACTTAGTGGTGAATGTGCCTGAATAGTAGTTTTATTATTAATATTATTGTCGTGCGTATCGCACTCAGTCATCATCGTCGTCATCATCATCGCTATCGTCACTTCCACCTCCTGGCAAGTTGGGCGCACCACCCATGCCAACTACACTCAGATCCTCGACCATGCCCGTATCATCTCCTTCTACAGATGCAGCCACACCACCAACATCACCACCTCCAGCAGCAGCAGCAGCTATGGCGGCATCGTCCTCGGCTCGCCTTTGAGCTGCTTCCTCCAGTTTGGCCTTCCGTTCCTCGACCTTCTTCTTGAAATCTTTAGAGACTGGGTTAAAGATTCCTCCGGTTGGTGCTTGACAGGCGGCGCATTTGGGTGACTTTTGGTAACGTTTCAAAGCACATTTTTCACAGAAGTAATGGTTGCATCTAATTAGCAATAAGTTTTGAAAAAGGGAAGAAGAAGGAGGTTAGAACCATGTATTCAAACATCCCCAAAAGCGGGTGGACGTAAGAGGATTTACCAAAAAAAAAAAAAAAAAAAAGGACACGTTACTTGGTGACGACGGGGTGCTTAAACTCTTCACGACAGATGAGGCAGGCAAACGGCACTTCATCTTCATCCTCGCTTGAGCTCTCTTCCTCGTCAAGTCCCTGGATCAGAGCCAACTTCTTGGCTCGTTGTTCAGCTTCCCACTCCTGATCCAACTGCCATCCTGCCTTGTAATCACCACGGTCGTGCATGTAAATACAAGAATCGCCATAGCCACAGAATCCTGTTTCCTTGTAGTCCTTGCAGATATCGGGTTGGTAGTCGAATCGATTTGTAACTCTGATATTGGCTGATGCGCGCATAGGCCCCACTCTATTTTGATGAGTAGCATGGACAGAACATCAAGGCGGCTTGATTAGTAAGCATTGAACTTCATCAAACAAAAATAAAACAAAAACATAAAACGTGATGAAATGGAGAAAGTATCGTACCTGATCTTGGAGTTGGCACTCTCTGGCTTCAGGATGTGCGATTTGTATGCTGCCATGCCCTTATATAGTCCGTCTTCCTGACCTGTGGCATCATCTAATCCGTTCTCCACAGCCCTCATATGTCGATCGATGATTGACTGTGCATCCCGATCGTGGGCAGTATCGATCTCCTGCGTCCTTGTAGCGTCGTCAATCCTAACATTGCCCTCCAGTGTAGCCTTGTAGGCGACACTTACTGTCTTATTGTCTTCTTCCTTTGACGCTAAACGGTTTGCACTGCTGGTGGAGGATGCTTGGAGGATGTCAGAGTGTGCAGTCTGAGGGGCACGTTTGGCGCTGCGCTTTTTGGAGACGGAGGAGAGGGTTGAAGGATCAGAGGATGCGCTGGTGGCGGAGAGAGGGTCGGATTCATCGTCGGAGAGGTTGCGCTTGCGGACATTCTTGTTCTGATTGCGCTTTTTAAAGAACGGTACGTTTGGTGCTGCGGTCGACATTGCTTCAGACATTAGTGAAGTTTCCTGTGCTGGCGATCGGGGCTTTGCGCTTTTACTGTTGTCGGTGTTGTCCTGCGTCCTTGGTTAATGCACTCTTGTCTTCCCCTGGCGCTCTGCAAGAGGTGGTTAGGTGTAAGATTTGGTTGATGAGAGTAAAGAAGCGATTAAGGGACCATGGGTCTGCCTGTCCTTTTATTTTGCTGGAAGCAGCCGTCACTGTCGCTCAGACCCATTCAATTGGCAGCGGCTGAATAATATAGGATTCCATCTAATCGTTCTAATGCACTTCCGCCGTTGGCCAGTGCTCCCGTACCCACTCTCGCTCCTCCTCGCCTAGTGGCGGGTACACCCTCCCCACTGTAAAGTCCTCCAGTCCACGCAGTGGACTTAGGCGTCCAAACCCGCTCGACAGCTTCAGCTCCATCCAATCATAGGTATACCGGGTAGCCATCCCTGTCGTCCCAAGATCCAGGACCGTCAACTCTGTAAGTTTCGCCAACTGATCGTACATCCGCTCATGGTCCCTTGTCCTTGACTCTTTTCCGCCACTGGTCATAATGCTAATTTGCATCTTCTTCAAGTGCCTGCACGCCCACCCTCCTCCTTCCATCTCAGGAAGATCCTGGATGTCAAAGACGTCTCCGCCAAAGGCTTCCAAATCCTTGCAAGTCGACAAAATAGCCTGGATCATGTCCGAGCTGACGACACCGCAGTTGCAAATATCCAACTCTTGAATTCCGTTCTTGAACTCGACAATCGCTTGAGTCGCCCTGCGCCCGAATTCACTGGAGCGCGCATGTAGGTTGACTAGTGCTGGAAGCGCCGTGATAATCGCTGCCACATCTTCGTCACTCAAGGCCGAATAAGGAATCGCAACTGTCCTGAGATGCCGGAGTCGAGTATGAAGTAGATCTTGCACCACAGATAGTTGAGTCTCAAACAAAGAATCCACGGTGTGCCATCGAAAGAATTTCAAGTTAGGACATCGAGCAGCAAACTCGAGATCTTGCATCGGTGTCGTCTTGTTCTTTATGAGTGTCAGTTGCTGGATGGTTGGAAACTCGTCTGTGCAAGGATCAGGCAAGTTCCAAATGAAATTGGATAGGTGAAGACTAACAAGTCTTTGACATGTTTTGAGAAAATCCTTTCCTTCCAAGCGATGGACCTGAAGTCTTTCCAGCCGAAGGTGTTCCAGGCGCACCAGGCTAGCGATGGCTGCGAAGAGTTTGTGTTGAAGACCGATATGACGTCTTGGTTGGCGGACATTGGCCTGTCGCGTTAGGGACTGCAATGAATTGGCATTTTGGTGTAGGATTACGGCAGTCTTTAAGGAGATGATGGATAGGTTCAACTCTATCAGGTTCTTGCAGTCTGGGATGAGGGCGTCGACGAAGAGCAAGTCTAAGCAAGATAGGAACCGGATCGAGTGGCAGTTGCGTCGGACACTGTCGTTGGACGGGCAGCAGTGCGGATTGTGTTCAAGGGCCCAGTGTGAGGGTAGCTGGATCGAAAGCCACAGCGACGGGAGGAGGGCCGAGTACCAGGTGTGGTTGACGAGGAGTGCGTTGATCAGGTAGGTGCCGCTCAGATAGAGACCAAGCTGGGCAACGATCTCTGGGATGTGAAGAGGGTTGGTGGTGGTGGTGGTGGTGGTGGTGGTAGAAGGGGTATTGGGGTCGACGGCGTTGCTGTTTGTAGTTGCCATGGTTGGTGAGTGGAACGAACAAAAGGAAAGGAGCAAAGGGTGGATCGAGCACGCGTATTTACCAGGACAAATGCGACTGCGGCTCAGCACTTTGAAGCTTCGGGTTATAATCGTAGACCGCGTCTGGAAACGCTTTGCCGTACATTGAGGGCCATCGGCAGGTGGGCGCGTTGCGAGTTCAAAGTGTGGCTGCAGTACGATGCGGCTGCACGAGGGCGGCTCGCAGCCCAAGACTGCATCCATCAAGCCGCAGTTCGCCCTGCGCAACGCCCATCCCCATTGCCACCGTGACTGTGGTGCGCGCCCACTGCTCTGGAAATAAAAACAGGCACACGCGCTATTGCGCTGCACTCGTTGTTGTTCATTCCACTGTCAACTCCATCGCCACGTCCTGCCACAATGAAGCGGACCTTCTCTGGAATCTCGCTCAAGAGGCCGGCATCCAGGATTGCACCCCCTCAACCCATCGAGAGTGCCAGCAGTAGTGCTTCCACCACCGCCTCAGAAACTAGCGGCAGCGACTCATCGCAGTTGACACCACCTTCTTCGGACCCGATTTCGACCCCAAACGCCACCAAAACACTTGGCACAAAGAGCCATGTCGAGCCGACTCCACATAAACCCAATAAACCCGTTAAAAAGAGAGACGAGAACGATGAGAACGACGGATATGATTCCTCTGGCGGCAATAGCGAGTCTGACTACGACTCTGACGGTGCCTACGGCAAGCGCTCCAAAACAGGAAGAGTGACTCAGCAGATGATAAAGGCCTCGTTGCCGACCGCCACCACCCGAGCCACGCGCTCTGGGAGACCACCTCTTGTACCTCTCAAACTCACCATCTCCAAAAAGCCGCTCATCAGCCGACCACTGCAGCCGAGCAGCAACACCCAAATAACCTTTAAAAAGCCATTCAAGGTGCCTACATTTACAGACCCTAGCAAAGCTCCAGCACCTTCAAGATCTAGTGCTTTGACGTTGGGTGTTAAAAGAAGACCGCCTGTGGAAGCCAGGTCAGCTCATGACTATACAATGGAAGGATCGATCATCTTGTATGATCCAGCCTGGGAACAATTAGACGAGGCTCAGCGAGAAGAAGAAAAGCTATTGGCGGCATCTCAGAATGGAACTGGAGCTGGAGAGGAGGATACTACACCACAAGTTATTATACCCAATAAGGAGAAGGAGAAAGCAAAGTACAAGTCGATTGCAGATATGCTTGGCCTTTCAAAACCGAAGGAGGTCGCAAAAGTCCATGTTGTGGTATGTGCAACATTCTTCACAGGCCCTTTATTGCTTTCTCTCCAATGTTTATGATATGTATTGTGGGTTATAACAGGTTGCTTCTTGTAGGTGGATCCTGTGCTAGGAAGGGTTTTACGACCCCATCAGGTCGAGGGCGTCAAGTTTATGTACAAATGCACCACGGGAGCCACCATGCCAAACGCTTTTGGATGTATTATGGCGGACGAAATGGGTCTTGGAAAAACGGTATGTTTTTTGGCCGCTAGAGAAACGTTTCGATTGCGTTGATGTCGAACAATATTATTCTAACATCCAAATTATTCGATTACATCGCAGCTTCAATGTATCACACTTCTCTGGACATTGTTGAAGCAGTCGTCTGATGCGGGAAAAGGAACAATCGAGAAGTGTATCATCTGCTGCCCTTCGTCGCTGGTCAAGAACTGGGCGAACGAGATTGTCAAGTGGCTTGGCCCAGGAAAGATAGGAGTGCTGACTTGCGACGCCAAAGGAACCAAGGAAGATACCAATAACACTATGAGACGATGGGCTTCAGCAAGGCAACGAATGGTCGTCAATCCTGTCTTGATTATCAGTTACGAGAGTTTGCGAATGTACGCTCCAATCTTGGCGCAAACACCCATTGGACTGATGCTGTGCGACGAAGGTCATCGACTGAAGAACTCTGGTAATTGCACTGTCTTGAGTAACTCGTCCTTTTTGCCTTTAGGTCCTTAGTATGGAGTTCCTCCCTGACTCCTTTCATTACTTAATTCTTCTAGGCTCGCAGACGTTTGTGGCTCTGAACGAATTGAACGTGCAGAGGCGTGTTATTCTATCAGGAACGCCCATTCAGAATGATCTTTCAGAATACTTTTCACTATTGAATTTCGCAAATCCCGGACTTTTGGGATCAACTGTGGAGTTCAGGAAGAATTATGAATTACCTATTCTACGTGGCCGAGATTCTGAGGCGTCAGACCATGAACAGGAGATCAGTAACCAGAAGCTTACGGAGCTTTCCGGTGTTGTCAGCAAATTTATCATTCGACGTACCAACGACATCTTGTCCAAATACTGTAAGTTTTAACGCGGATCACTTGCCAGGACATAGTATGGCGATCTTGCAGCTGACCATTTTCTTGTGCTCTTGATCTTTAGTGCCAACCAAGTTTGAGCATGTCGTATTCTGCAACCTGTCGCCTCTACAACTGGATCTCTACAAATATTTTATCAGCTCCAAATCGATCCAGAGGCTGCTTCGCGGACAGGGTTCCCAGCCTCTCAAAGCCATTGGTTTGCTCAAGAAGTTGTGCAATCACCCAGACCTGCTGGATTTACCCGATGATCTCCAAGGCTGCGATAAATTGTTGCCACCAGACTACCAGACAAAGAGTTCGAAAAAGCCAATGTCTCGTGGTGGTATCTTGGTTCAGCCAGAGTTTTCAGGCAAGATGCAAGTCTTGGCTAGGATGCTAGCCAAGATCAAGAAGGACACGAACGACAAGATTGTGCTAATTTCGAACTACACGCAGACATTGGATATTTTTGAGAAGCTGTGTAGACAAAATCAGTAGGTTACGATGGCATTCATATCGCGAGTTCTACCCTGCGATCACCTGATGAACTGCAACTTACTCTATTATATTCATTAATCTTTAGGTATGGAGTATTAAGACTTGACGGAACGATGACAATCAGCAAGAGACAGAAACTTGTGGACCGGTTTAACAACCCTGATGGAAACGAATTTGTATTCTTGCTGAGCAGTAAGGCAGGAGGATGCGGTCTTAATTTGATTGGTGCCAACCGATTGATTCTCTTCGACCCTGATTGGAACCCGGCATCGGATCAGCAGGCCCTTGCCCGTGTGTGGCGCGATGGCCAAAAGAAGGATTGTACGTCTCGCAGTAACATGGCAGTGTTATATCGCTCAATGTACTTTGATGAAAATTTTCTCACGAATGTGCTTTTTGGAATATAGGTTTCGTTTACAGATTTATTGCAACGGGTTCAATCGAAGAAAAGATCTTTCAGCGACAGTCGCACAAACAATCGCTGTCATCGTGTGTTGTGGACGAGGAGGAGGACGTTGAGCGCCACTTCTCCCAGGAGAACCTGCGACAGCTCTTCCAGCTGAACGAGGCGACCGAGTGCTGCGACACGCACGAGATGTTCAAGTGCAAGCGATGTGTCAATGGGCGGCAGGCGGCGAAAGCCACGCAGGTGTCGTACGGAGACACCTCGACATGGAACCACTTCAAGGGCGACCACGATTTGTTGAAACTGACGGATCCCTTGTTGAAAGAGGAAGCAGAGACGGATGCCGTGTCGTTCGTATTCCAATACATTTCGCATTAGACATGCACGTTTGTACCATTCACTTGATACTCGTCACCATTTGCGTTGTTTCTTTTTCTATTGTAAGAGTAGCCAGTAGCCCAAGTCTAGAGTTCCAGTAGACCAGCCATGACAGTCAGGAAGCTCCACGACCTTGTAGTTTAGTCCATGCTCCATTCACTTTCTGTTGTAAGTAAAGAGCTGTTTTCGTTAGACAGCTGTTCCCCTGCTGGTCCCTGATGCCAGTGCGATTTTTCTCAAGGATAAAAATAAGGGATAACAACCTTTTTGAGATTAAGGTTGCCATCTGCACTCTGGCATGTTATTTGTGCAAAAAACTCAATAACCTCTTGGCGAGAAGAATAAAAAAGACGCAGAAGCACACAAACAATCGTGCAGTTGTCAGGATATGTGTCGGGGCAAAGTGGAATGCGAATGAGCTGTTACTGGGCGCCGTAATATACGACTCTTCTCGTCGTTGTAGCCCTTCCTCAGTTTCGTATCATCTCACCTTATTACCCTTACCTGCCAAGCTTGCACGCCCGTTGTGGATCCGTTTTGTCGTCTCTCCGACCTCTCTTCCCTTACTTCCCTTACTTCCCTTTACTTCTCCACCCGTTGATTCTGTAACCACCCTCATCATTTCGACAACATAACTCATTCCCTCCTCCTTACCTTTGAATGCTCAAACATGTATACCCTGCATGGCACAAGCCTGCCCAACGGGTGCTCTTCCTCATTGGCGCCATCTTGTGCATCACCCTGCCTGTCATCTATGGCACCTCTCGCAGGCCTAGGAAAATATCTGCACGGTCTATGGGCATCGTCTTTGGGGTCTACTTTGGCCTCTGGGCAGTATTCTCTGTAAGCAAAAGCTGCACAAAATAGTAAAAAACGTATAAGAACACCAGGGACGATTTGCAGCGATCTACTTGGGGCACATATACTCTATTGCACACAGACTTTCACTTTTCGGTCTTGTTCACCTCTTATTTTCGTTTTTTTTTTAAAAACAGCTCATAGTTCGGTTCCTGGTCCCATCTCCAACAATCGAGTCCACCCTGCCAACCTATACCCCTGAGCCAATCCCAGAACCAGTCTTTCTTCACTCTCCCTCTCGGGCGGACGCTGTCCCTATATCGCCTGCGATCCGTCAGCACCATCCATCACCTGTATTAACAAACACGGGCACGGATACAGAAGCAACACCTGTAAGCCCAAAGGAAGTCGCACACAGAGGAGGACTGGGGGCGCGTTTTGCAGATGACATCATTACCGTGGAAAGTGGCGGTAGTGCAGGCATAGAGTCGCCGACAGGACGTCACGCAAATAATGTCACCTTCCAACGAGGATACACGACAGATTCGAATAATTCTGAAGCTGCTTACCCAACTTATGCTGCGTACCGTCAGTCGCAGCATGGGACCTATGAGGCGTTTGCACAGAGGATCAAGAAGGCGTTTGCTACTTCGCAGCAGGAAAAAGAAAATCAGCAGCTGAAGGAGGAAGAGGAGATGGAGCAGGCTATGACCACAGGAGGCGAGGGTATAGGACTCCAATCTCTAGTCCCAACAGGGCCAGGCTACTCGAGCGACAATAACAACAATAGCTTGAATGCGTCCACGACATCTCTTCCCAGCAAGGGTCGGTCTAGATCTGGATCGGGGGCGACAAATATATTTGGAGGTCTTGCAGAGCGGATCAGGGATGGATCGCTCTTCACGCGATCGCAGACTTTTGTGCCTTCTCGCAGGTCCTCAACAGATCCACAGGCAGTGTTCGAAAATACGTTGTCGCGGTCATCTCAGCAACAACAACAGCATCCAGCACAGCGACTCTCTAGATCCACCAGCGTGCTGGATGTACTATCATCAGGCGTTGAAGTAATTGTCAATCCTGAAGATATAGAGACAGCTAATACAGGAGAGGTTGACGATGGGATTCAACCACTCTCTCTGGCGAATGTGGTGCCATTGGCGGGCGAAAAAACGGGGGATGAGAAGGAAGCAGAAGAGGAGAGACGGCGGATACTGCAGCGGAGGAACTCGGACGACACAGTGGTGGTCACGATGGATGGGATTCGGCGGCCGGGCGCTAATCGACATCAGGGGGGCAACATAGTCGCCCAGAGTCCCCTCTCACCGCCATCGCCACCGGCAGCAGCAGCAACATTAGCAGCAGTAGTGTCGCCCACATTGACGAATGCTAGTACGCTGGAGGATGTTGCTGGGGACAAGAAGTAGTAAACGACAGGGACGGTTGATTTTGCCCATGATATAGAGCGTCCCTTCCCAACGTGGATCTAGGGGAGGTGGAGGGACACGGTCGCAATGAATTACGGCACTGCCAATGATTGAGGTATCGTGGCTGTTGGTCGTTTTGTATAGTAGTAATCTACAATAAACATAAAATAATTCTAGGGTGCTGCAACGGGGTGCAGACTATAGTCACATGACCTGGTCTGAAACTTTTTTTCTTTGCAGAGAGAGACACAATACGCACAAAGCGCACACCTCACACACCTCCTACGGATCACCGCATTGGCTGCCTGGGGGGGTGGGGACCAGCCGTGTCGCCAACCCACCGTTCGTGTGTGCAGCTCGTCTTCCTCTCTCTTGTTTCCTCATTGCAGTTGCATGCCACAGCCTCCTGTCGTTCATTCCTGGTTGATCTTCTACACTACCGCACCCTGCTTTATTGACTCGTTTACAGGCTCTTGCCGCCAAACACTCGTTGCAATATCACAGCCTTTCTTAATATCCTTGTTTTTTTTTGGAAAGCCGTTCCTCTTCCCCTCTCTTTGATCTATCCTCCTCCCCACGCTTCTTTCCCCCTCTTTCCTGCTTTCCCCTCCTGCGCTTCATCTTCTCCTGTCCGCTTCAACGTCTTGTCTATCGAGCTATCCTCCATTGGCACCTCGTAGACTGCGCCTGTCTATTCTGCACCCAACATGACCCAATCTACCGCGCCAGTTGAGAAGAGCGAGAGCCATGCGGAGGGAAAGACCCAACACCACCACGATAAGAATGACGATAATCACCTCCAACAACAGAGCGATCCTGCTGCCACAGCATCAGACAAGAGTGCTACCGCCAGTGCCACTGCTCCCTTGGGTCCTCCCGTCAATGTCTGGAAGATCCGTAAGGAGGCTTTGATAATCAGCAGCAGCAGCAATAATGGTGGCGAGGCAGATGCTGACAAGCATGTAGAGGTGATCGCCGTGAACATCAAGGAGGTTACACTTGGTAGGTTTTTTTTTTTTTTTTTTTTTTTTTAAAAAAAAAAAATATATCGCCGTCTCCTCCCTCCCTCCCTCCCTTCCTCCCTTCCTGACTTCCTTTCGTCGTTCCCTATTCACCATGTCATTTCTGTTGATTGCTGCCCAGACCATACAATATCTCCACTGAGGAGTGGAGAAAAGGGAGATGGCGAGGCTCTATCAGTCAGATCAAAATCGCCCCGAGAAAAAATGTCCCAACATGTCATTTTGTCACAACTTCGTATTTTTTTTAAGGTTTTTTTTGTCGCTCAGGCGTGAGACATCAGCACAAAAAAAAATTGTATACATGGGGCACGTACTTTTGACAAAAGCAACAGAGGATTGTCTATTCCTACACGTGCACCACCCCCATCATGACTAGAGGATACGAGAGGCACAGATGGGACTTTTCGCTTAAACCGTGTGCATGGAAGTGAGAGAGAAAAAAAAAAAAAAGGGTCATGACTGATCATTCGCTTTCCTTCTTGGATACAGATGCTAAGGACGATGGTAAAAAGCCCAAAAAGAACAAGAAGCCACACCATCACCACCACCACCAGCAGCAGCAGCCTATCCCTTCTTTGGACGATACCAACGTCTGGCCCGATCCAAGTGCATCGGCCGAGAAGGAAGTCAAGCCGGAGCAGCTCCCTGCTGCGACTGGACAGACCAGCAAGAAGGACAAGGGCAAATGGACCCCTGTCACCCCCAACATTACCCTTTCTGCACCTACATCGGGCTTCAAGAATCCCAAGAGTCATCACGACTCTCACGGTCGTCGTCGCAAGAACTCGACACCACATAGTGGCGAGGTGAGGAGCAGCAGCGCGCATGAGGACCCAAATGGGGCTGCGGCTACTTCTTCGACGTTTACGCCTACCCATGGCCGTCGTGCTTCGGTTCCATCCATGTTTGATGATATCGAGCCGTCGCAAAGTCAACGCAACCATCACCCTCGCCAGAGCAATGGACGAGGACGTAAGTGAAGCACACACACAAAGAAAATGAAAAAGGGCGCAGCCCTGGAATGGCCCCTGCTCAAAATTGTGTTAACATTTTTCTTAAAAAAAAATTCTCCACGTTATTTAACAGGGAGTGGCAAACCCAATGGTGCACGGCTCAACTACCGTTCCTCTGTGGGAAATGCGTCCCATCTCTACCAACAAGGAGTTTTTCTCAACGACCCGGAGGCTCTGAAGGCTTTTATCCTACAGCAGATGTAATTCACCTCTTTTTATTTCTTGATGCTGCTCTGATCTGTGTGATGTGACAATTCTCCTGATCACTTGTTTCTCACAACACATATTCCCTCTTTCTTCGAAATAGGGAATATTACTTTTCGGTCGAGAACTTGTGCAAAGACGTATACATGCGCAACCAAATGGACTCTGAGGGCTATGTGCCACTCTCTCTCGTCGCCAACTTTAACCGGGTCAAGAGTCTGACCACCGATTTGGAACTTATCAAGGAAGCGTTGAAACCAAGCAAAGAAATCGAATTGAATGGTGACAAGATCCGTAGAAGAGATGATTGGACCATTTGGATTTTCCCCAAGGAAGATGGAGTCTTGCCGATTTCAACTCATCGTAGCTCTTTTGTGGCCCCTCCTCGAGCCCCTCATCCAGTCGTGATCTCTTCCTCCTTGCCGACCAAGCCTACAACAATGACGATGACCGACGATTGGCATACAAAGCAATCCAAGGCCAAGAAACGTGGGTCTCTTTTCCACGCAAGCCCAGCATTGCTGCCAGCCAAGTCTCCAACGACGACGGCGACAGCGGATGAGGACGACGAGGTTTTCCAGTTTGATGATGACACTCTCCTTGGAGGCGCTCGATCAGGCACGATTCAAAAGTACTATGTCAGCGATGACGAAGATGATGACGAAGACGAGTTTGACGATGATACCGTCGCCAAGATCTTGATTGTCACGCAAAAGAAGCGTGACAGGTCCCATGGATCGTACGAGCGCAAGGCCATGAATGATGATATCAACGAAATGATCAACGAAGGTCTTTACCATTACGAACATGACCTCCAACACAAGCGAAACACCACCAGTGGCCATAGTCGTCATTCAAGTGTTGGTCAGTCTAACAAGAAGGTCGAGACTATCTCGGAAGAACAGTTTGCGGCCCTCACGGGTTCTCAGCCACGTCATAGTGCTATTGGATTGAGTACTAGTCTCAATAGTACCCTCCCTGCTGCCGCTCAAGCCCATCGTCAAAACCAAAGCCAGAGTCTGATCCAAAGTTTGAGCCAGAATCAGATCCAAGCCGGCGAAGGCAGTAGTAGCAGTCGTGTAAAGGGCAAGGGTAAGAAGAAAGAAAACCAAGCCCCTCGGTTCTACCCATTGAAGGGTGATAAAGGCGATAAAGGAGCCAGGTCTGACTCTCGTCAGTACTACGCTCAGGCACCTGTGGGATGGGTCTTGGGCAATCAACCTTACTTGCCATCAGATCTACCCTCGGGGTCGATGGGCAACTCACCTGCGGCGGGGATGTCGATGGGATCGTATGCAGAATCGTCATCAATGCTTTCGACTTCAATGGACGTTGCCCATTCCTTCCCAGCCTTTCAACACCCATCCCACGAATTACTTCATGAGAATGGGTTTATTCAACACAAGTATTACAAGTATCATTACAAGGCTCTCAAGGAACGTAAACGTCAAGGAATCGGTCATTCTCAAGAGATGAATACTTTGTTTCGATTCTGGTCTCATTTCCTACGCGACAATTATAACCGCAAGATGTATGCAGAGTTCAAGAGGTTGGCGGTAGAGGATGCGAATTCCAATTACCGATATGGACTCGAGTGTCTCTTTCGGTTTTATTCGTATGGTCTAGAAAAGAAGTTTCGACAGGACTTGTTCTTGGATTTTGAGGCGTTGACGTATGCGGATTACTTGAACGGACATATGTATGGACTGGAAAAGTTTTGGGCATATCTGTTTTACAGAAAGGATAAGTCGCGTCGCAAGTTGGATGTGATGGCGGAGTTGAAACCACTGTTGGAGATGTTCAAGACGATTGATGATTTTAAGAATGCTCAAGGGATGAACCCGAACCCGGTGAACAATCACTATGTGGCGCCGACGTTTGGGCCAGGAGGACAGGCCATGCAGGCAGGAGGAGGAGGAGCTGTAGCAGCTCATTGAGGGTGGAGGAGATCTTTGTTATTATTGCACTTGTTTATTACCAATTTGCATCGTATTTTTGTATTTTTGTAGATAAGTTTTTT
>MU617031.1:0-26249 GCA_025201705.1 Dissophora ornata
CTGTCCAAAGCTGGCTGATCAACAAAGATCGGCAGCGCTTCTGGGAGAGGGAGGAGGGGGAAGGTCACACCTCCACGATGGTGATGATCCTGTAAACATACCGAAAGCCATTATAAAGAGAGTGTAGTAAGGGGGGAAGAGAGGGTGAAGAGATAGAGGCACAGTACGGATGAGCGTATATGCGATGGAGGCGATGAGGAGAAGGAAAGGGAAGAGAGAACGAACGGAGTTGATCAGCTTGTGTTGGTCTCCACCTTAGACCTTTTTTTTTTTTCTTTTTTTCTTTTGTTTAGATTTTTAGGTGACAGTCACGAATCGGAGAGCGAAGACTCTTTGCTTGAACGAAAGAAGAAAAAGAAAATAGGGACGAAACGCGTGGCCTACGGAGGCTGTGCCTCCCTATTGGACATCTTGGGCAGAGAGAAACGGTGGGGAGTAGAGTCTCTAGCCGGGCGGTAGGAGGAAGGGGAGGCCATTAAAGAATAAAAGCCAAGAGGATATGTCTACGCAGAGCAAGGGGGAGGAAGGGTATGAGCAAGAGTCAGCGATATCTAGAGATCGACGACTATCATGGGACCAAAGCGGCCGTTGCAGCCCGTTCCAGAGGGCATGTCTGAGCCACACAGCATGCAATGAGCGAAAATCTCATGCTTTTTTTGTTCATGAGTATTCAAGAAACACACACCAACACAATACACACACATATACACACACGACAATCCAGGAACCCCAATGCCCATCAAAGTAAACATGACCACATTGCTCTCTTTGCGCCACCCCAATTCAAAAATAAACATGGTCCAACTCTTACGCTTTACTTGCAATATCTTTATTATCGCGCTGAACAGTATCTGTCGCAACGAGCTGCTCAAGCAATCGACGTCGAGCTCATGTCACTGGCAGGCGGTGGGTTTAGCTTTGAACAGCTCGTCGAACTTGGTGCGTATATCCCAGTCAGCGTTCTAATGCTCTCGCACATCCCGATTTCTCGTTAAACCTCATCCTGAAATTATTTGTTGCCCTCGTACACTTGCAGCCGGATTCAGTGTTGCCCAGGCTATCACAAAGGAGTTCGACCGAGACAAGTATCCGAGGGTCGTCGTCTTTTCCGGGCCAGGGAACAATGGACTTGACGGTAACTTTTCGGTCGAGAGTCATGAAGAATGGAAACTCGTCAAGCATGGGTCTTAATGAAGGGTCGACTTTCTAGGTCTCGTTGCAGCACGACATCTTACTCACTTTGGATACCAACCCAAAGTGTACTACCCCAAACGGGCTGACAAACCCGCCAACAATGTAGGCTTTTTTTCTCTCCTTGAACATCCTTTAAAGAGCATCTCGTGCGATACGCTCGCCACGCTTTTTGGCTGACAAATGTTTTCGCACCCCCTGCACTTCCTGCTCGGTGCCAAATCACAGGGTCTCTTAAAACAGTGCACAGAATTGGACATCCCGTTCGTGGACTGCCCCGAGACAGTGTTACGCGAAAGTGATCTGGTCGTCGATGCCATCTTTGGCAAGTCACCTTACCGTTGCCCAAATGAAGAAGAAAAAAAGGCGCAACCTGGCAAGCATCTGAAAAATAACCCGTCTCCATCCCACCTATGCTCCCCTCTCATCGCACATGTAGGATTCAGCTTCTCGGGAGATGTTAGACAGCCCTTCGTATCCGCGATTCAGGCCCTAAAGAACACCAAGCTTCCCATCGTCTCTGGTAAAGTCACAGCCAATGATAGCCAAGCATTTCTTCGTGTGAACTGATGAATGACTAGATAGGGTGCATTAACAGCAAGGGGTTTCATTTATAATGCTACAGTCGACATTCCTTCAGCGTGGGACGTCGAGAAAGGTATGAGCGACAACGGCAGCAGGCCGGGCTACCTGGTGTTTGATGGGAAACATCATTTATCAAGTTCCAACTCATGCTAAATAAATATATCGACATGGTAGGAAATGTGAATGGAACAGGTTTCCAACCAACAATGCTGGTCTCGTTGACAGCGCCCAAGGAAGGTGCCAAGGACTTTTCGGGTCCCTTCCACTATCTCGGCGGCCGTTTCATATCCAGGTAAGAGCGCTGCCTTTCATCTCACGTTGATCTTTTGCGCATGGTTTTCGACACGATACATCTACAGATAATAAACGCACTTCCTGGAACCTTGTTACTAGGAGGATGGAAGACAAATGGGAATTGAACCTTCCAGAGTTCCCAGGGACAGACCAGTGCGTCAGATTAGACTCGGGCTCAGCCTCAAGTTCTGACACCACTTCTGATGCGAAGAAAAAAAAGGAAATCGGCAACAAGATGGACAGGCACTTTCTGGACAATGTAGTCTCCCAAAGCTTTGCTTAAACACTTAGGCCTTGCAGCTTTCCAACCATGTAAATAAATAAGAATCCATTTGGGTTATTTTACTCTACAGAAAGGATCTCTCATCTAGCGTCTAATGCCTATTACAAGTTCTTAGTAGTCCGATGGATCATCATTGAACTCTTCATCATCCTCTCCACCCTTTGGAGGTAGGATTTCCTCAAAGCCATCATCTTCCTCTACTTGCTCCTCTGGTTGTTCCTGAGTGAGTTCTTGGTTCTTCTCATCCTGGGTCTGTTCCAACTCTTCCTCTGTGAGGCCAGGATCCTGTTCGTCCTCACTTTCAAGATCCTCATCAGTCGTTGGCGTTGTCACCTCAGTCTCCTGAGTAACATCCTGGTGCATTTCGTTGTTGGATGTGTTAGGGTCCTCCTCTTCATTCTGCTGAGTTGTGGCTGGTACGACCGGCGTCTCCGGCACACAGTCGCGGTGACATGCATCGAACGCCTCAACACAGGCGGACATACTGATAGAGTTAAGTAGACATTCTTCCTCGGTCGACAGACATTCATCCACGCACCGGACCTCCTCTGGGGCTATTTTAGTGGCAAGTCGAGTTGGGAGGAGGAGGATGTTGTGTGTTAGTTCTCCTCGAATGCTGCTAGGTAATGACTCGGATACCCATTTAGGATTGATGGGCCCAATTTGCTGGAAGAATATTATTGAGAGCACTCTCTGCTGGCTGGACTGAGGCCTCGAGCTCATTTTTCTCTGGGCGTATTAGGTTATGTTCCATGGTCCAAACGCAGTCCATCCTATCCTGTTGCTCAAGGAAACGACGGCAGGGGAAAACATAGAGAGCACCTGCTACCGTGGGTTTTCATTGCATTGAAAAAAAGGATGCAACCCCCCATTTCAACACTGGGAAATGAAGGTCGTTCGTTGCTCCGTTGGAAAAAAAATAAAAGGGTGGCGCTTGCGCTAAATTTAGCCGGAAAGTGTGTCAGTTCTAGATACTACTTACTCTCCTGTGGAATGGGAATAGGTGCAGGAGCAGAGGATGCCAGGAGGACGAATGCCAACGAGGTGGCGAGTGCCATTGTTGTGAAACGCATAGTAGAGAGAGAAGGGGGCAGAGATGAGCGCAAGCGGATTGTGTGGAAAGAGTCGGCAAAGGATGGAAAAGAGAAATGGGATTGCGTTGAGACCATTGAGAAAAATGGTGAGGTGGGCGTCATGTGCCACGTGATTTCGTGTGTTTGCAGTATCGAACGGTCATGAATCTCCACTTCGAACATCTCCGAGGAGGATCTCCTTGCGCCCGTTTATCTGTGTGGTTCTTTTACGCGCTTGGCTGACAAAAATGAGGCACCCACGTCCTTGCACGCACGATTTCTTTGCGCACTCACCACTCCCCGATTGAACAACTCTTTTGACGCGTGCTGTATGCATGTCCGACACTCTCTCTGTTGCACCAGTAACCGTATAAACGCCCCTCATGCACAGCTCCTTGGCGCGAGGGTTGTGGGCACGGCCGGCTCGTGGTGAAGACGTACTCAGTTGCTGCAAAACGTTCCGAGCTGGTGGTTCAACAAAAGAGGCATGGTTTGGCACTACGTGTGATTCCCCAAGCATCCAGTGTAGTTCACAATGAATAAATGATGCCAGCTAAAATAAGAAAATCAAAATAATACTAAAATTTATTTTATATAAATCGCTCCTGACATCCTAGAGCGCACACAGCATGCTACAAAGTACAGCCACAGCCGCCCATATCATTCTGCTGCTGTCCATAGTCACCAAAGAACTGGCTGACGATCCACTGACTTCACTTCCATCCGCATTTGTGGGCTTGGCAGACTTAACCTGGGCCTGGCAGAGAGTCTTGCCACGAGCACTGGCCTTGACCTTGCTCAGCGTCGAACAATCGAAACTATTGCTGCTCGACTGGACCGACATGCCGCCTTGGACGGTCGACACAGCAGGTAGGCTGACATTGTTGAAGGCACCACGCATGTTCAGCACACCAGAGATATCTTTCAGCTTGTCAAATCCACTGACGTTGGTTAGCTGGGTGTTGTTGGCGATAAGCAAGGCACCTCCGATAGAGGTCAGTTCTGAAAAGGAGATATTGTTCAGCACGTTGTTCGATACAATGCTCAGCGTCTGACCAACGTTCTTCAGTTGAGGAACGGTGATGGTCTGGAGATTTGTCTCATCAAACGACAAGCTAGAGCTGACTTCCGACAATGAAGGGACCTGAAGGTCGGTCAAGTGGCGGAACGTGCAGTTGGAAACCGAAGTCAAGTTAGGGAGATGAAGGCTAGAGCCTTGGCCCTTGCCCTCCATCAGTCCGTTGGCAGCAATGACCAACCGTCCTGAGACTGCCGTCAGGCTGGGCATGTCGATGCTCTTCAAGAACTTGTTGTTGCTAATACCCAAGTCCGTTGCCTTGGGAAGACTGCTCCATGGCGTCGTTCCTGAGTTATCCAGTCCAGTATCTTCGACTTTTAGTGAGTTTAGACTTTGGATACTGGGCAGGGAAAGCTGCCTCAGGCTGGGGGCTGTGATGATCTCGAGGCTGCCAATAGATTTGAGATTGGGCATGTTAATGGCCGAGAGAAGTGTGTTGTTAAAACACGAGATGATGCCCGTGCTTGACTGGAGCCCGTCGAGCGAGAGTGTGGTGAGATAAGGGTTGGACACGACCTTGATGGATCCTGTGAGGCTCTTGAGAGCGGGCCAGCTAACAGCATTAAGGTTCGCACCAGTTATAGTAACAGTGCCACTGAAGGTTGAGCAGGACGCCAGTGAGGAGAGATCTGCCTCGGAGGAGACTTGGACCTGGCTGGCACATGCTTCTATAGTACAATTATGGATGTGTAAGTATACGAAAACAAGGGTCCAACACCAGGTACGCGTTCTTGTAGAAACGTGCGTGCAGACGAAGATTGCGGAGAATTTGAGGACAATTTTCCGTCTCCACAATCCGCTCTCAATTGCACCAATTTACCTTGCTGAGCAGTTGTGGCGATGGCTGCAGAGAGCAACAGGAGCAAGCTGGAAGCAAGACGAGCCATTTCTTATTTGCTTTCTTTGAGACGCGGGGGACCTACGAACAAGCTGTGTGTATCTGGTGATGGGGCAGTAGCAGAGGGGGGAGTGTACGGACAAATAGTTTGCGATGAGACAGAGAAAGGTTCGAGTGATGGTGGATCCGGGACAGGAACACCGGAAGAAAGGTCCTTTATATATGTATAGCCGCCGAGAAGGAGCATCAGACATTCGGTATATCTCAATAGAAGCAAATGCTTTGTTGAAGGAGTGTTGGTCCTCTCTTGGGCCCTTTACTGGCTTAGAAAGCAACCCAACTGGAATCGTGTTCCTGGCCAACCTGCGATTCGGATGGATGTTTTGCCTTGTTGTGCAGGTCCGGCTTTGCCATGCGTCTGCGTTTCTATTTTATAAGTAAGGTTGCATTGCAGCCAGCGAGATTAAACCCGAACAGCTGGGCTGCTTTCAGAAGAATGTAATTTTAGAATTCGGACGCTGCGTGAGGGAACAGCCATCTGGGTTCAACTCGGTAGTTCGATATTCGCAAAAATGACTCCCAACAAAATGAGTTCTCTCTCTTCCCGCTCGCCATCGATTCCAAATCTCTCTTCATTCCATTCCACTTCCTGCTCTTGCTCAATCCCGACTCCGTCGATTCATTCCCATTCATCCCTTTTCGCTTTGTCCTTTGCATTCTAGTACCTCCCGGACTTGTCAAAATGTCTGAAACCGTCAGCGCCACCACTTCAGCGATCCATTTCAGCACAGATAGTCTCACACAGGGACCAGCCAATCCTGCCACACCTTCAACTGTCACTGCAGACAATGCATCGTCGTCGAATACACCAGCAGCAGATGAAAAGACATCCCACACATCTTCACCGGCAACGGCAGCCGACTCTCTGACAGAGTCCATGTCTAACCTCGCAGTCGACTCCTCCGAACCAAAACCTGATGCTGAGAATAAGAATGACAACAACGAGACTGAGTCCGTTAAAGAGCCCGAGGAAGAGCTCAGCCCTGAAGAGGCTAAGCTGAGGGCGAAAGGACTAAAGAGCACCCATCGTTCTGGGTTCTATGTCCATATCGATTCCCCAAGGAGACTTCGTATTCAGACCAAGTCCAAGACCTTTGATCTGGACCGGTATTGCCCACACGCTAATGCAGATTTGCTGAAATGGGTATGTTTTTGAAACAGCAACACAAGGGGCTGCCAACACTGTGGCAAAGTTGCGATTGTGGTACATGTGTTAATTTTTAACCTTGATCTCTCTCTCCCGATCTTTTACAGGGCGTGCTGCGGGCAGACATGACGCTACGATGCGGCGTGCATTACTGGGGATTTGATCTGGTCAAGAATGGACAGTGTATTGCACATCCAGACGAGACATTGAACGCCTGTCCAGTCGTGGATTCTGGGATGGAGTGGTAGTTTAGAGGGTCCCCCATTTTGATATATAATAACCAGTACAGTACATATTTTTTTTTTTTTGGCCATTTCGAATCAGAATCAACGGAGTATGAGAGGGGCATGGTGCAATAATGTTTTCTTTAGATAGTTGAAATGCGGGATCCTGATTGTGCGTCCTTGTCAATATCAACGCACGGTGGATAAAGCTTTAAGAATGAATATACGCGCCGTAACTTGCAGAACATTTAATCGAGCGCTTTTGCCGACGTGTGTGTTCATGCACTATGCGAAGCATAGTCTCGGGGTTCCTTTGTAATATGCTACGACTGCAACGCTGTGGGTCAGAACACTAGAGTTCGCCAGTTGTTCTCATGAAAGGACGAAGAACAATGAGTGCCGATATACCAATCGAGCCATTATTGCAAGTTGAACAACTTGCATCTGCAGCCGATCTTGCTTGGTTCCACACGATTGCTGACCCTGCCATCATCGCACGTGTTTGTTTCTATGCCTGGGAGAAGTTTACGAAGCTGATTTTAAGTTTACTGAGATGTAAAAATGGTGTGTGGAATAGGAGTATCAGAACGGATTGACATAGTTCGGTAGCTCGATCGTTGCTGGGAAAGAGTTTGCGGACACGATGTGAACATGGACCGTGGCCTCGGCTTCACTGCACCTGGCGCTAGCTGCGACCAAACTTGTTGAGGTAGAGGAGGGTACGTGGGATGTACATTACAATTAGAAACGCAATTGTCGCTTGTCGCTTGTCGCTTGCTATATCTTAATGACAAGTGTTTTGGCGGCCATTGAAAACGAAACAGTTGCACTCAGCACAGTATCTTCGAGTCGCACGAGTGCAAGTAGGTCAGGACGTATTCCTGTAAACCGACAAGTGGAAAGAAAAATACGCTATATATCTATTCCTCATTGTTCAGCACCCTGTTATTTTCGACACCTGTTAGGGACATAGTTGCCAAGACAACTCCCTACACAGTTTCATTCGATTAGCGGAAAGGACGAGCACAAGAGCTCAAAGTATGACCTGAGCTATGACTTCTATTATTTTCACATTTTGTTTTTACCCAACCCAAGAGTGCAGATTGCTAGTAGGGTCGTGTGCGAGTGCTGTCATTATGTCTCATTAATACCCCTCCCCTATGGTCACGAGTTCGATCCTGATTCCAACCTGAATCACCATTACGATCCCGACCTCTTTCCTGGTTCCTGTCGCGGTTGTAGTCGTCACGTTCCATACGACCTCTGCCTTGCGGCTTATCTTCATGAAAGCTCTTGCTATGCGACGAGTGTGCGAGGGACGTAGCCTGGGGGTTAAATTGCTGACTGTATGCACCGGTGGGCCGATGGTGTTCATTAGGATCGACGTAGTTTGGATTCAGTAGCGCCCGCGCCTTGGCCTTTTCTGCCTTCTCCCGTTCTAGTCGCTCCTTCCTCAACCTGTCCATTGTGCTCATTTGCACTCCCTTAGACTCCTACATGTAAGTAGGAAATATGTGTGAGCTCAAAGCTGACGGATGAAAATGAGATTTGATTCAAGCGTGTGGCCATGTGTTTACCGAGGAGGGCAGAGTTTCCCTCTTTCTTGGTCTCTCTGGTCGTTTAGTGCGGTAATCTGGCGAAGGTGATCTGCTTTTATCCCTGCGAACCCTTTCCCGTTTATCCAGCATCTTTTTCACCAAATTGAGCGGATCTTCTCTGGTCTTTGAGAACCCATTGGCGTCCTCCCTAGTAGCGACGCATTGTTTGTTAAAATCTCAAATGTGGATCTGTCAAGATTAGCAAACATCTGTCAGAGACTCACTTCCTGCGGGATGTGGTCATAGATCCTGCATGTTTGCTGGTGTACCATGGGGACTGTCCTACATATATAAGCGAGTTCTGGTGAGTCTGGTGTCCACAACACGAACCCTGAACGAGGCTTTAACACCCTTCATTACCTTTAACGCCTGTATCCAGGTGCATTGCCACGGTGCGATCCCATTTTTCTTTTTTCGCTTTTACTTCGGCCTCGTTCTCGGGATTTCCCTGTCGGCTCTTTGTGTCATGTTGCTCAAGATCCGACCAGAAATTGACATGTTGCGCGGCGACGGTGACCGCCTTTGTATCCTCTGGAACTGGTGGCCCCACAGTACTCTGTCCCTGATCCCTGTCCTGTTCTGATTGTTCATCACCAAGGTTATTGGACAATCGCTTTTGTGCACGTTGCCGAAGAACTGTCAGGCGATGCTCGCGATCCTATGCAAGAAAAATCGCAACAAATATCACTGCTAGCTCTCAAAGCCCTGAAGGAACGTCGGAGGGCATATTTTGTGATGTTGAGGCCTTACTGCTGCGATGGCGCGGTCGTTGGTCTGCTTCTCTTCTTCTTCGGCCTTGGCCTCGTCGCGCCGGACCTTGTCGCGATTCTTTTGGTTGTAGACATGCCAACTATGGGAGCGCAATTAACAGCAAATGAAGAACTGGTTAGCCTCCGCTGTTGCAGTTGATTCCGGTTGCGTTCATTCCTCTCTCTACCTCTTGTGCGGCAGAATGTTCATCGTGTGAATGTATTGCGATATTGAACGAGTATTTTTTTTCCTTATTTGACCACAGGAACGGTGTGACCGCGTCTTTCAAATTGTCGTTGTTTTCTTCCGTCGTCCAACGGCCGACCTGCTGCTGTTTCCTTCGACATCCCACACCTCAACATACATTGCATTCCACCATGCTCGCAGCTGCAAGAGTAGCTGCTCTAAGGAACTCCTCTGCGCAAGTCTCGCATTCATTTAGACGTTCGCAGAGAGCATGCCTCGCCACTGTCTCAACGACTGGTACGAGGCAAAGATAAAGTCTTTGATTTCAAACTTCTCGATAGAGACCAGACGGCTACGCAGTCTAATAGACTCAGCTGACCGACTTATTTTCTCAATACATATGTCAAGTAGAGTCATGGAAGCCTGGAAAATCGATTCACGGATATACTGTTCTTGAGGTATATTGACGTCAATAACTCTCACACGATTCCACTTGTAAGGAGAGTGTTTTTGCTGAAGACATATTCCCTTTCGTCCCCTATAGACCAGGCATGTTAAGGAGCTGGAGCTGGATGCCATTAGATTAAAGCACGAAAAGACGGGAGCAGAACATCTTCATATTGCACGCGACGATTCCAACAATGTCTTCGGAGTCGGATTCGCGACACCTCCCGACAACAGTGCAGGAGTCCCTCACATTCTAGAGCACACGACCCTCTGTGGAAGTCGATCCTACCCCGTCAGGGATCCGTTCTTCAAGATGTTGAACCGAAGCATGGCCACGTTCATGAACGCATATACCGGTGAGTGTCCTAAGAAATAAGACAGGTATCTTTTGTTCTACCATATGCACTTGACTGACACAGGCCTATGGTTTATACATCGTAGCGAGCGATTATACGTTTTACCCATTCTCGACCACGAACCCAGTCGACTATAAGAATTTGAGAAACGTGTACATGGATGCCGCCTTCTTCCCACACCTTCGGGAGCTGGATTTCAAGCAGGAGGGATGGAGATTGGAGCACGAGAATCCTAATGGTACATATAGCGCACAAGCGACCTCGTTTCCGATACGACACACGTATTGTGAGAATAAGGATGGGCATTAATTAAGGATTTCTATACATCTGGGCAAATAGACAAGGAATCGCCGATTGTGTTCAAGGGAATCGTATACAACGAGATGAAAGGCCAGATGGCAGATACAGGATATTTGTTTTGGTCAAAGGCGCAGCAGTACATGTTCCCCGGTACTACTTACGCCCACAACAGCGGAGGGGATCCAGCCAACATCACTGATCTGACACACGAGGAGCTCGTCCATTTCCACCAGACTCACTACCATCCCAGCAATGCAAAATTCTACACCTACGGAAACTTTCCATTGGAGGACTCGCTCGAATTCATTAACGCAAAGCTGCAAGAGTTCTCGCCGATTACACCCCCGCTTGCCGAGAAGGCTGTCAAGCCATTCGAGAGCCCTCGCCGTGTTAACTTGACCTGCCCTGTAGATCCCAGTAAGTATAATTTGCGTGCGGTTAGACATAGGGACGGATCATACAACACCTAGTTTAAACTCTAACCATTTGATGCTTTTCCTCACATGAAAAATTAGTGGCGTCCCCTGAGAAGCAAGCCAAAATATCGGTGTCATTCCTTACGAACAAAGCAACTGTAGGTTAATGATGTAAGGACGTAAACATGCATCCTCTATCAGTGATAATGGAGCTGACGTACCGATGTTTGGGCGGCAACTAGGACACGTTCGAAGGATTTGGACTGAGAATTCTGTCAGATCTTCTCACGGACGGACATGCCTCGCCCATGTACCAGGCATTGATCGAGTCCAACCTCGGATCAGAGTACTCTGCCAACACTGGCTATGACGGATCGACGATGGTCAGCTCTCTCTCTTTTGGAGTTCAGGGGATGAAGCAGGAGGATGTTCATAAAGTCGAGGAAACCATCCTGAATGTTCTCCACAAGGTTCAGGAAGGGGGCGTAGACCCTAAGCGTATCGAGGCCATTGTTCACCAGATTGAGCTGGGACAGAAGCATGTAAGGAGGCAGTACCCCCAATTTGATATGATACACACTCTCTTGTGAAGTCTAGCAGCTCATACTGGTCCTTGGTATATGTAGAAAACGCCCTATTTCGGAATGGGTTTGATGCAAGGATTGTCATCGGGATGGTTTAATGGCTGTAACCCGGTGGATCTGTTGGAACTCAATAAGGTATATCTTGTAAATCCGAATTTATCAGGGTTGATTCATACCGCTACAAGTGGTCTAACATCCAATTCCATGATTCATAGAACATTGACCGCTTGAAATCAGAGATTGCCGCAGGCCCGTTCTTCCAAAATCTCATCTCCAAGTACCTGCTGAACAACCCTCACAAACTAGTATTCACCATGACTCCTAGCCCCGACTATGGCGCAGAGGTTGCTGCGAACGAGATTACGCGTCTCATGGGCAAGACTAGTGTGTTGACGAAGGCAGAAAAGGAGACTATCTACGAGCAAGGGCAGGCATTGCTTAAGAACCAGGAGCAGGTCGAGGACGTTTCTTGCCTTCCAACACTAAAAGTAGATGACATCTCCCAGAAGGCAAAGACGTTTTCTTTGGAGCACAGCGCTGTCAGCAGTGTCCCTGTTCAGTGGAGACCTACTTCAACCAACGGCATCACGTACTTCCGAGGCATAAGCGTCATCCCAGGATTATCGCCAGAGTTGAAGCAGTACTTGCCCTTGTTCAGCGACGTACGTGTGTTCCAGTGCATTCAAAATACCTACGTTTGAAATCGGTTCTTTGCATTACGTATCATTGTGTGGTTGCTAATTCTCTCCGAACACTTCCCTCGTCCCCAATAGTCGCTGACATCTCTTGGAACGCATAAGCGTGCAATGAGTGAGATTGATGACGATATCAGATTGTACACAGGAGGCATTCGTGTTGCACCATTCCTCTCAACCAACCACTCCTGTGAGTTTTAAATCCAAAGACCTGTGACAATTTGGCTCTATGTTCAATCAATGTGCATATCGCCAACTGAACTTTACATGGATGCTTTCAAAAATATAGCTATCGACGGAACTGAAGAAGGAGTGTCGTTCAGCTCTTACTGCTTGGACAGGAACCAAGATCACATGTATGATCTCCTAGGATCGCTCATTCGTGAGACCAACTTTGACAACGTGGACAAGCTCCGCACACTGATTCAAGGAGTAAGTACTATTATTAGTTTCATTACTTCCTAGTTTTCTCAAGCAGGGCTGTTGCTAATAATGTCTTGGTATCTTATAGAATGCATCAGGACTCTCGAACTCCGTGGCGGATTCTGGACATGTCTTTGCCAGAACCAACGCTAGCTCTCGCCTGACACCAGCCGGCGTAAGTTTCATGGTCCCCCCCTCCTCCCCATGGCCACTAATACTGAGCCTTTTTTTTGCTAACACTCTTATCGCTTTTGATATGTAGCTTGCATCCGAGTTGTATAGCGGTATGACACAGGTTCAATTCATGAACGCTCTTTCGCAAAAGGATGATCTCACCGAGGTATCACAGCGTCTCAAGGAGATTGCTGATCTCGCGATCAAGCGCTCCAGCCTCAGACTGGCACTGAACTGTGGCGAGGACCAGATGTCGCGTAATGAGAATGTTGTCGGACAGTTCATCTCGCGCTTGGATGCGAGGCCCGTAAACTCTGTTTCACAGGTAAGAGATCGCCACACACGTTTTTCTTTTATTCATAACTTCGTTGTTGTAATATACTACTGATCCAGTATTGCGGTCCACTCACATTCTACGCTGTCCTTATCCAGCCTGATTTCATTCCAACATACGAGAATTCGTTCTTTGAACTGCCCTACGGTATCAACTTCACGGCCAAGTGTCTCCGCGGCGTGCCTTACACGCACGAGGATGGCCCTAAGCTCCAGATCCTAGCCTCGCTTATGTCGAACCTATTCTTGCACCGCGAGATCCGTGAGAAGAATGGCGCCTATAGCGGTGGAGCAGGTTACTCTCCTACCGGTGGACTCTTTTCGTTCCACTCGTACCGTGATCCTAGTCCAAAGAAGACATTGGCAACATTCCAGGACTCTGTTCGCTGGGTGTTGGATCGCAAGGACTTCACGGATCAGGAACTAGCAGAGGCCAAGTTGTCGATCTTCCAGAAAATGGATGCACCCGTCAGCGCGGCTGAAGAGGGCATGGTGTTCTTTTCAGAGGGTATCACGGACGAGATGCGTCAAACGTAAGTTTACTTTGAGCGTGTTTTGAAGACGAAAAAATGAATGTGGAAGGAGACATGTGGAATGTTGACCGAGACCGGGATTTTTTTTCTTCTGAATAGTCGACGTGGCCAGCTTCTGAAAGTGACGAGCGCAGATGTCAAGGAGGCGGCAAGCCGCTATTTGTTAGACCAGCAGTCGAGCCATTGCATTCTTGGAGACAAGGAATAGTAGCAGGTGTTTAATAAATAATCATCGATGATGCTCGTTGTATTTTGAGCAAATAGATCTTGAACCATTTGTCGATGTTCCCAAGCCACGCTACCCTGTGTGGCATTCACACTAACAGTTGGCACCATCAGATGATACATTGGGATGACTTCTACAAAGTTCATCAAACGATTTTATTGTTTTATGTAATGTAATGCTCTGCTACGACTGTTCTGTTTCGCGTGGTGACGGATTACCAATCCTGCAACTCATCCTCCTCCGCCCACATCATATCGTAATCATCCATAAGGTCCATGCCAATACCCTGATCATGGAACCATTCGTGGGCATCTGGATCCAAGTTGCCACCTTCGACCGCAAACTTGGACAGCGAGATGGACTGCAGTTTGCCTATGCGGTTTCGGTCTTGACCTTCAGGCGCATCCTCATACTCGGCGATCCTTTCCTCCTGTCTCTTAATCTCATCCGCATCAGTGGTATAGTCATGTCCATATCCAAAGTTCTTTCCAAACCAGATCATCTCACTGTCCTGGAGATTGTAACCCAAGTACCGCACCATTTCCCACCGAAGCAGGTTTTGTTGGAGAGCAGGCAAGACGAGATCGAGGCCGTCCTGTACACGGATGCGGTAGTCGCCATTGGACATGTCGAGTTGGGTGAGCTCGGGGTTCTGGCCCAGCTTGCTATACACCTCTCGAAGGGTTCTTCGCTGTTCGCCACGATTGCGGTGAGCTTTCTTTGGGAGCTTGAGGTCCCCGCGCTTTGTGGCCTCGTCTTTTTCCGAGGCCTCGACTACTTCATCATCGCTGTCCGACACGAACCCATCATCATCATCATCATCAGACATGCCCTCCAAAGGTGGGGTGATATAGTCGTACGAACCGTCCTCCAAGAAATCCTGATAGTCATCATAGTCGTCGACAGGCTCCAACGGGAACCGTTCCATTTCGTACAACTCCTCGACTACAAATTTCGTGTCATTGATAACCAAGTTCATGCACACTCCCGAGATGTTCAAATCTTTAAGAAGTCGACACGCCCACGGACCACGGAAAAGCCTCATGGACACACCGGAGCAGCCGCCCAAGTTGAGACCCCACAGAGAGACACAGGATCGAACGATAGCCCGAAGACCCTTGTTGGTGACGTTGCGACAGTTTTTGAGATTCAACGTCTGGAGTCCGCCAGAGATCCTCCCGCCAGTGTAAATCTTGGTCGTTGGTGCGGATGCAGATGTCGCTGACAACGTCGATCCCACAGCGTTGGATGCCTTCGCTCCCTTTTTTCCTTTTTCCTCTGCTGACTTCTTCGCTTTATGAGCTTGCTTGGCAGCTTCGATCCTCTTGTCTCCTAGTTCGTGATCATACCATTCCTGCGGTACTCCATGTCCGAGTCGCTCCATCCTTTTCCTGTTAGTTTCCGCCAAAATCAACAAAGACTCATCGCCTACGTCGCACCCTTGCAGCTCGATATGCTCTAGCTCCGTAGCATAGCGGAAGAGAGATTGCAGACCCCGATCTGTGAGCTTCGAACAGAACGATAGTCGAATCTCAGTCAAGACGTTATTCGGCGTAAACGTTCTCTTGCTTGGATTCAGGCTGACCCGGATCAATGCCGTCCTCTCAGTTTTGGTCAATGATGTCGACGCCAACTTGGTCCGCAGTTCCTTGCGTAGAGTCTCGTTTTTCTTGGGATCTTCAATGAGCGCGTAAAGGGTTTCGCTGGTTGCCTCGTGGTTGTGCTCGCATGATAGAGATTTCATCTTATACCTGCTAGCGCTAAGAAAAGGCACCAGTCCTTCGTTTGTGGTCGAGGTCATGTTGACGAACAGTGCTTCTAGCGGTCTTGGCTCAGCCCCACCGTTCTCTGTGCCTCCAGCCATAGTCTTCAAGAAACCATCTGTGATTTCTGTACCGTTCAAGTGGAGTTCGCTGAGGTTGGGACAATTATTCATGAGCTTGACGAGTTCCTTGTCATCGATATCACTGACATGACTTACAGCGAGGAACTTCAACTGTGGGCCCAGCAGTGAGACGACATCGAAGCAAGATTTTCCAGTTAGGTTGATACATTTGGTCAAGACCAGCTCTTCGAGATGGAAGGGGAACTGGGTCTTGCTACCCTTGAACTTGGCGGGTCGGGTTGTGCCAGCCAAGCGATGCGTTGGAATTAAAGGGGGTACAATCGAATTGGCCGCACTCTTCGCAGAGCGACCGGTAGTTCTTGCGGTTGCCAAGACTGGGCCTGTCGACTGTTCCTGCTGATCCTGTTCCGACTCTGTTGAGGTGGATGGTGGCAATCCAACACTTTCGTAGTGATGATCTGCCTCCTGTTCGGTCCCGGTCTCAGTCTCGGTCATGCTTCGATAGGTGTCCATCATGGTGTCCAAGTGCTCAGAGCCACTTTCCTCACCATCGTCTTGTAGGGAGGCACCTTGGCCGCGTCGCGCTCCACTGATCACTTGTCTCTTGCGCTTCTTGGCCGTTGTCGACATGACATTGTAGGGATCGCTGTGAATCAAGACTTTGAGTGTCTCAGCCGTGACATTGGTCTTGGAGAGATTCAAGAACTTTAGTCTCGGGCAGTTTCCTGCGATCAGCTCCATGTCCCCGTCCTGGACCTCAGTGTAGATCAGATACAGCCTTTCGATATAACGACCATAGCGGAGCAATCCCATTCGAAAGCCTTTGCTGTTTTGCCAGACCTCGTCGGCATCGTCTCCTTGAAGAATGACGGTGTTCCAGAGGACTGGGGCGCACGTATTATGGAAAAGGACTGAGACTTGAATGGCGCTAGCGAGGTCCTGGGTGGAGAGGAACTTTGCGATCACGGCGACGAGCTCGGGGAGGTCTAAAGGCGAGGAAGCTCGAGCGGATGTCGCTAAAAAGGGCGATGCAGTCGAGGTGATCTCGGCGGCGCTGTCGGCCGGGGCAGCTTCCTTTGTAGACATAGTAGTCTATTCACTCCTGATGGACGGACAATGGAGAGAATTGGAGAATAAAAAGCAATGTTTTTGATTCTCGAGTGCTTTTATTCGGCGGCGCGTGTTTAGTTGCATAGTGATGGTGCACGTGATATGCGCGTCCTGAAATTCACATTTGGACCACTCATCGTGGGATCAAAATTACTTTTACTGGATGCCAAAGCAATAAAGCAGGTCCCTTGCTCAATGCTATCGGGTCGATGCTGTGTTTCTTGGTCCGCCGATAGGGGGAGACTCGAACAGCGGCGCTGGATGCTGGGACGCTGCAGAAGATCACCACAAAAATGTCTCCTTGTGCTGCAGCACAGATTAAAAATTCCCGGCAGCCGTTGTTGACCTGCACGTCGTCAAATCGGTCAAAACAAAGAATATGGTTGTGGTCGATCGCGACGATCCATGGGCTGAAAATGTGTATAACACAGGTGTGCCATGTGCCCTATCCGCCCTCTCCTTCACTCATACTACCCTTGCTTCGCCATTCGCTTGGAAAAAAAAAAGAAAGGATTGCGTTATTGTCATCGCTCCAACCACCACCAGGTATAGTCGACTTGTTCCTTCTCGCCAGTTGCATCTCTATGAATCCACGCGCATCTTCTGCATCCCATTACCACATCCCTCTACCCTCCACCACATGTATAATCCACATGGCTCCCTTTTGATGAGCCCTTTCCGTCTCCACCTCTCTGTCACTCACCACCTTCTGCATGTGCGTCTTTTGATCGTTTTCTCAGAAAGTGCAAGTTTCGGCATGTGAACATGGTCCGTCGGCCTGTCGTAGCAATGCCTGTCAACAAAAAGACATTGAGTGGGAATGCACGGCCATTTGTGCCCAGTGCCCTACAGCAGCAATATCAACAATACCAACAGCCATACACGCCCCCGGTTTCCTATGCAGCGGCGCAACGCCGTATGGTCAGACATCCGCCGGTCAACCTGCCCCCTGATGGTATGTGATTTATCTCTGGGGCACTGCAAACACATTATTATTTTTCTCTTGTGCAGCGAAAAGCACAGACATTCATAAATCCACATTGTTCATAAATGGTAGTGGTCGCACAGACTGTCGGCGACAACAATGCTTTTCTTCTTGGCAAGAATCTCCTCACAGAGTACAGAAACCTGGAAACATATCGCCGAGAGCAGCAACTTGGCAACGTGAAAGCTGTTCAAGAGGCCATGTTTGCAGCACTCAAGACCCACCATGACCCACCAATGTTCATCATAAATGCCTTACTTACAGTGGGCACGTTTGTGGGTTTCAAGAATCTGGATCCAGATTTTGAGCTGGAAATCTCCGAGTTCTTAGTTGCGGTGTTGCAGCGTTGTGTGCAGTGGCGTCAGGACCATCCTGAAGAATGGGCCGCAGCGATCGCGGCAACTGTAACATCTTCAGCGCCCCCAGCAGGGCCATCCTCCTCAGTAGCCCATTCGTCACCTGTTGGATTCTACTTTGACGAAAAAAGTCCTGTATTGGGAAACTCCAAGGTGGAGGATGACTTGATAGTTTTGGATGAGGATCAGGCGGTCTTTGGGCGCCCGAGTTTGTCCGCGGCATCGGCGGCGTCCCATCCGCTTCGAGTGCAACACACGGGATCGTCAGTCGTCAGTCTACTCGATAAAGATGAAGATGGACCAAGCATGTCGCACATGGTAGCGCTCAAACCGTCTTTTGCTGACTTGATTGATCTATCCAACTTTGACAGTTTGGATCGCTGTGCGTCGTCAGTATCCACCATGTCGACTGCAACAGAAATCACGCCGCCAATGTCAGAGTGCTCTTTCGGGGGTATCGCAACCGCAGGAGATGAAGTAGGAGATAGACAGACAGATGATGGCGAGAACGAACCGGACGATGTGGTTCTTCAAGTCGATCTGCAGCTTCTAGATAAAGCAAATCGGTTTGTGACTGAACTGGATCTCCAGCAGCCAGGACATGGTCAAGGACAAGGTCGTAGACGAAGTGAGATAGAGTCAGACATGGAAGAATTGCTAAAAGTCTTTGACACTCAGCTTGACGCAGAGAAGGATAAGGACAAGGATGACTCTATGGGCGTGAATATCGAAAGAATTACATCGCCGCGCCATGAAGACCAGAGCGCTCGTACGCTAATTCAACAAGAGCACCGTGTCAAGTTGCTCGAGGAAGTGTTGGGCGGGAAGAATTCCCTGCAGGTCTACTCCGCGATCAAGGTCTTGAACATGCAACCGCATCTCATGCAGCCCGCGAAGGAAGGAGAGGAGACTTATGGGTGGATGCTCGCTCGACAGCTCTACTCGAAGGGGCGTTTCCGCGAAGCCTCAGTCATGGTTTTCGAGTATCTGAAGCCACGTAATAACTCCGTCTCGGACCCTTCATCGCCGTTGCCATCATCTCCGTCGCCGTCAACGCCATTACCGGTATCACTGTCACGAACATCAACAACTACAGGAGGGACTTCCAGAGGCGGGAACGTCCAGGGATCCAGCAGTCAACCAGGACTTCACAAGATTTCATCCTTTCCCTCTCCATTTTCTTCTCAAACATCAAGTCCGCGGGTGATGGCTGCAAAAACAAAAGTAGCGCAAACACCGACATTCGAACTGCCTCTTCATACAAGAGTCGTGTTTGTGGATTCGGACACACAGGTCGAAGAACTTTCGCACGCACTCAGAAGCTCGCGCGCCGTGGGGATGGACACAGAGTGGCTGCCGCAGATTGAAGCCTATGCAGGAATCCAGCCAACGGCGGCGAGGACGGCGATTCTGCAGCTTGCGTGTGACCGGGACTCGACAGTGTATATCGTGGATACGGTTGCGTTCTTGGAGAGTGATGATTATGGTATGGCACTAGTTGAGATCATTGGCGAGTTCTTTAATGCCCAGAGGACTCTAAAGCTAGGTAAAGTGCACACCACGCGGGCATAAATCATTAGTTCTCAAGATGCAGAGGGGAATACCAGCGTTTGGGATAACTGACCAGCTTTTTTTTTTTTTTTCTTTCTTTGGCTGTAGCCTACGATTGGGACGGAGATCAAGATCTCCTTCTGGCGACGTATCCTGCTCTATTTCAAGAAAAGTATCGCCCTCGCAACTTTTTGGATCTAAAGTATCTCTGGTTCAAGGTCGCCGATGAGACTAACGACATTGACAGTGACAATAACGACAACAGCAACAACAGCGACAACAACGATAGCAGTGACATCAAGGAAACAACCAGCCAGGCATCATCTTCTTCCTCTGCCTCATCCCCGATGGTAGGAGGAGGATACGACGCATGGTCCATGTTCCCGTCTGTCCCAGGCATGCGCCAAATCCCCGGCGGACTGTCCGGTATGTTGAGTCGGCTCTGCGGGAAAAAGTTGGACAAGTCGCAGCAATGCAGCCACTGGGAGCAACGACCACTGAGTCAAGCACAGCAGGTGTATGCGGCTGTGGATGCATGGTGCCTGCTGGATATCTATGAGGTCCTGGACAAGATTGAGAGGATCTGATCGCATGAAGTAGAGGTTGCTTTGTCGCCTTCATACTGACAAACACACAACACACACACACACACACACACCTGTATCATAAATAATGGATATTATTGTATGCTGTATTGTTCTTTAGTTGTTGACATGCCGTCACTGGGCTTTGCTTTTTGGGCCTTGATGAATTACTGCTTATGTAGCTTGCTGGTCAAAATTGCTGCCACTCCTGCTCGCCAAGGACTCGTTGTCCATCTCACCCAAAACATTGAGCCATTTCGATCCAGCTTCATTGCGTATGCCCTCGACAGTGCGCTTGTACCGCTCTGCAGTATCCTCGTCCGAAAACAAGTATCCCGGTCCATTCAGCGAAGGCCCTTTCAAACCAAAGCCGTTGTGGGCAGGGAAATGACCATTACCAACATTACCCGAGGATTTCTTGAGGATCCCCCGCGGAGGCTGGCCACTGCTATTAGGACTGCCGTGGTGATGGTGTCCATTGTTACCGACCTGTATCGCATTTAAGGACTCTTCCAGTTGAGCAACTCGGTGAACGTGGTGATTCTCTCTACACTCTGAATGATCGATACCGTCGTCTTCAAGACCTGCTCCGAGGCTATTGCTGGTTTTGTTACCAACAGCTCCTGTAAAACCGACAGGACCTTGGCTTTTCTTCTTGACGACCTTTTTCTTTGTCTTCTTTTCCGTCTCGCCATCACCCGACCCTTGAGCTGCGGGTTTCTTGGTCTTCTTCTTTCCGATCGCAGCAGGTGAGCCAAGAACCTTCGAATATGCAGCTTCTCCGCTGTTTTCATCTCCTCCTTGCTGATATGCTTCGTCATCCATCTCATCTTCGTCGTGGTCGCTATCCAAGTTGACGATTCGCTGAACCCGCTTCGAAGATTTGACCAACTTCTTCTTCGTCAACTTGGTTGGCAAATTGGTGTTTATGCTCGGCGACGAGCCCGCGGTCATTATACCATCACCATGTCTAGCCGCTGTGTTACTACTGCCACCATTCGCTGATGTCGACTTGTTGGTACGGCTGTCCTGGGCCATATAATCGTCCGGCCTTGTGATGCGCGGTGGAGGTGAGGCTAGGCCCTGTGCGAGTGTGGCGACCGGGACCGTGGCCGCGGGTATATTGGCGGGGTTGATGACGTTGATACTGGAGATGGTAGTCGAGTACGACGAAGGACTCAAGCTTGCGATGGACCGTTTTTCGGTGAACGAGGCAAACGTTCCATCGAGGAGGAGGTCATGTCCGTTTGCTTTGAATACCCCCAAGATCTCGAGGCGGTACTTTGGCTAGTTAAAAAAAAATACAAGAGATAACACGTTTGTGTAAGAAAAAAAAAAGGCGTCTTGGTAGATACGAGGGTTCAGGAGTCAAAGAGAGAAAAAGAATAGCCGTTCGTACCTGATTGTCGCAAAAGGGGTTCATTTCTGCCCAGACCTCACGAATGCCTGGTAGGGCTGCCAACCGACCAACTTCTGCAGCTTCCTTTAGCTCATTCTCCCTCACATCAACCTTCTCCAGATTCCACAGTCTCTCTAGCCCACACAAACTCTCCAGTCTATTGCCTCTCAGATCCAATACAGCAATATTACCAAGGACATGGCTGATCGCCTGTACGCTTGACACCATGTTGAACGACAAGTTCAGATTGTGCAGGTTGTGCAAGTGAATCAAACTTTGAGGAGGTGCGTTCAACAGGTTATGCGACAGATCCAACGTGACAATGGCCTGTGCATACGAGAATGTCTCTTGGTTCTTCAACTCTGGAAGCGCATTGTCCGAAGCCGACAAATGACGCAGCACCGGCCACATATTGATCGACTTTAGAATGGACTCCTCATCCTCGCCCATAGAATCTGCTCCTTCGACCAACGACGGTGATGGAGCTGACGTTGTCTGTGAGTTCTCTGCAGAAGAAGATCCAGAAGAGCCAGGAGATGAGGACCCGCTACTGCCCAAACGACGTCCTTTTGTGATCGTTGATGCATCCTTCATGGACTCTCTGTGCTCCTGTCGAATCAAGACTGCCCGGTTCCGTTCCTTTGAGATGCGTTGTCGTCGACGGCGCTCACTCTCCACGACCGCCGTCACCAGGACATCATAAACGTCCCCCATTCCAGCTTGGATCACCACTAAAGATTTTAAGGTTGGCATCAATACCTCCCACCCATCCACAGATCGGGGCGGGATCTTGTGCAGCTCCAGATGGGTCAAGGACGAGAACGTGGCTCCCAAGGGCAGTAACACTTGCTGCAAGCGTTTCGAATCGGAGGAAAGATCATACAATTGATCAAAGTCCAATATGTTCATGATCCCGTCGCCGCTGTAGCCCTCGATCCGCCCTTTGCCTGGAAAATTCAGACCGGGTAGGATCTTGGCCACCAGTCGAAGTCCCTGGATTCTCTTCAGAAACTTGTGAATAAAGTGCACATCATCTGCAATCGTTAGGTCGGTATTCTTGGACGATGCTGCGCTAGACCATTGTTTCCATCCCGTGATAAGAGTCAAAGTTGAAAGTGCCGTTGATGAAAAGGACCGGATCGACTGCGGACGCGTCGTGGGGGGTGGGAACGACGAGTATGTAGCATTATTGTGCAAGCCACCATTGCTTCCGCTCGCGTTCAAAACACGGGGGTTTGAGTCCCCGACAGCGCGAGGCGTACTGCCATCCCAACCCTCGATCTCGATCCCCTCCAGCTCGAAACGGTCCAGCAGGTAGAGCAGGTAATACAGATCCATCGGAAAGATCGGCGTCTTCAACTGCGCCTGCAGATATAACTCTCGTTCACGAGCGTTCGAGTCTGCAGCGATCGTGCCGGTCCCGTCCCAGGCGCCATTGAACGAGTCCCGCTCCTGCGCAATTGTCTGAGGGCGTTCGTTGCTACCCGAGAACGACGATGGCGCGACAGAACTAACGACGGCGCTGCCCATAGACCAGAGAGAGTTGACCATCCCGGAATAGACAGCGGCCATGGGGTCTGCGGGTGTGATAAGTGAACGGACACCGTGGCTTACCGGGCTTGAGTTTTTGCTCTTGCCATGGCTGTTGTTGTTGTTATTGGGTAGGCTGAATGGATTGCCATGGGCGTCGAGCTCTATTGGGATGAGGCGCTTCTGGTTATGGCGGAGGTAGTGTGAGAGGGTGCGAACATATTTGTCGCCACCGATGGGCTTGTCCATGCAAGCGCTGCGTAGACGGGGTTAAGGGATGAGAAAGAGAATGTAACGTAAAAGCGCAGAGTGGGGAGAGCAGCAATGATGAGAGAAGGAGAATGTAGGATGGCCTGGATCTAATGAGTGGGGGGGGGGCCGTTTGGTCGGAGGTGTGAACGGGAGAGCCGTTAGCATGGCAAAGTCAAAGAAAATATTTGTTCCACAGATTCCACAGACAAGCCGGTTTCCGGTGATCCATACCCTGTGTGGTCGTCTTTTTTCTGTGCGATATCAAAAGAGGGGGAAGGCGAAGGAAACGGGAAGAAGGAAGAAAGAAAGGATGGGCGGAACTCCCGCGAGGGCTGGGGGTGGTGTCTTTGTCCTCCCAAATCGACCACCCAGACCAAGGTTGCTGCTGCTCAGATGCATATCGGCTGTGATATCATTCATTCTTCTGTTGAATGGCATGCGAGAGACACAGCACGCGGCACAAAGTATTACAACTTACCCACATGTCCCGGCCGCTGCTCTCATCCATTTCTTGGATTCATGGGGTAGCATGTAATCTAAGCACGAATCTACGCCTCATTTCACTGCCCATTCCTCTCCCCCTGCTCTGTCGCTCACTCGCTCACTCGCTCTCCATCTCTTTTTTATTTCATGGAACCCCTCGATAAGACAGCATCGCAAACCGATGTCCTGTCCAATGCGCCGCGATTGTGTGCAGACTTGTTACTTCCTATTCGTTCTTTTTCATGCATGAGATGCAGACCTCCTCTCCCCCTCCGTATTACTTTTCATTCAGCCGAGCAAAATAAATAAGCCCACATCCGCGGCGTATACATGAGTGTACACAACAAACTGACTGCCTAGTGCAGCGCTGCTTGTGGCGGGACTCTGCCACATTTGCGCCCTTTTGTTTTTTTTTGTACCCTGGCTCTCAGACATGGACAGTCCAGTCATACAAAGACACCCTCGGGAAAATTCTCATTATTTTGTGCACACAGCAATTGTAGAAAAAAATGTCTATGGCAGATTATTGGCGCTTTTGTCGAATCCGCACCTGTACGCGAGCTACACACTCTACACTTCCAAAACATCACGGCTTCCCTTCTCTTTCTCTTTCTAGTACCCTGCAGCAACGCCATGCTTCCTAGAGTCACTCGCCGCATAGATCATTCCGTCCTCCTCACGAATAACAGCCTGGACCTCAGCTTTCGCCAACAGGATATCCGACACTGTCACATTATGTCCACGCGTCTCAAGGAACTTGATCTCTGAAGCCGAGAATCCAGACTCAATATCCGCCACATTCGGCATCAGCTGATGATGCACTCTCGGTGCCTCCACGGCCTCCATCACATTGTAATTGTGATTGTAGATATTCAACATGGTCTAAGTGACAAATGAAAACCTAAACTATTTTAGCGCCAGAAATCCATATCGTAAGCAGAAACAGAGCAAAAAAAAAAAAAAACACGCACCTGAAGAACGGAGGTCAGGATCCTAGATCCACCACTACCACCCAACGCCAACTCGAACCGTCCGTCTCGGTCCACAATAGTTGGCACACACGATGACAAAGGTCTCTTTCCGGGCTCTGGGTAGTTGAACGGCGAAGGATACAGTCCAAATGCATTCGGAGTTCCTGGAATCGAGAAATCATCCATCTCGTCGTTCAGAATAACTCCGGTCTTGGGATCCAGCAACTTTGATCCAAAGACCAAATTCACAGTTGACGTCAACGCCACGGCCATGTTATCCTTATCGACACTAGACATATGAGTCGTTCCATGGTTTTCGATGGGTTCCCAATGAGGATTATAGTATTCAACAGGGAAAGTCGTGGCGTCCGAGATATTGGCGCGGATGAGCCCTGCAGTATCCTTGGATATGATGCTTTGGATCTTTTCCGCTAGATCTGTGAAGTCGGGATCGCCAAGTTCTGTTCTCTGGGCATATCCGACTATTATATGAAACCCACCCCCCAAGCATCGTCATTTTTTTTTAATGTTAGATTGTATTTGACAATGGTGTGGGAGCAAAGCACGCGCATCATTATCAACACACTTACACTTCATGGCCTCGACAAGACGATGTGACTCCACATTGGCGTTCTCCTTGAGTCTTCCCAAATCATAACGCTCCAGGATATTGAGGATGCTGATCAGGATTGGGCCGCTAGTCGGTGCGGGGGTGGTATAGACTTTGCGTCCCTGGTAATAACCCACCATTGGCTCCTTGACCAATGGCACATACGATTTCATATCCTCCATCGTCAAGATACCGCCGTTCGCCTGAATGTAATCCACCATGCTCTGTGCAATCTCTCCAGTGTAAAAAGCATCCGCACCATCCTTACCAATCGTCTCCAACGTATTCGCCAATGCCTCGCGCTTAATCCATTGTCCCTCCCGAAGAACAGTGCCATTGGGTGCAAAGATAGCACCCCAATCCGGCTCTGTCTCCATCATGGTCTTGTAGATCTGCAGACGCTTGGCCAATTCGGGTCCGATAGCCCACCCGTCTCTTGCCATCTTGACCGAAGGTGCAAACAATCTCTCCCAGGGTAGTTTGCCATGTCTCTTATGGGCCAACTCCAATCCACGGATCTCACCGGGAACAGCAACGGAGAGACCACCCTTCTGTGCAAGAATGGGATTCTTTTTGTACATGGTAGGAAAGGCGCCTGAGGGGGCGGTCTCTCGGAAGTCAATGACCTCAACAGTGCCGTTGGGGAGACGGATGCTCATGAAACCACCACCGCCGATACCGGCTGAGAACATGTTGACGGTTCCGATACAGAGACAGGAGGCAATGGCAGCATCCATTGCATTTCCACCATCCTTCAGTACTATTTTTTTTTTTTTTT
>MU617032.1:2486-26191 GCA_025201705.1 Dissophora ornata
GCACCTTTTCCCACCCTTCTATTCCTCTACACAAGATACAAACGCATCAAGTAAGGAAAATTGCCCTTTTCCTTCGACTCCAATTCACGGTTGGCTGTGTGGACATAGTCCCTCCCCATTTGAAAGCAACGACACCAATTTATATTGTTAATAGTAAATAACATCTTCCTTTTTCTTTTTCTTCAGCATGCCAGTATACGAAGTCACTTTCGATAGTGAGAACGCTTATTTCGAATCAGAAAGGGATGTCAATAAGCTGTTAATTCAAGAACTAGGAGTCCTCCCCATGTTAGTCACAGTCATGCCGCCAATCTTCCAAGAAGTCAAAATTTCTCCAGAAACTTGTAAAAACCTAAAGAAACTCCCTGGCGTGTTGGTGACATTGCATCGTCCACACTCTCCATAATTAATGTATTGTACACAGTACAACACACTTTATTCACAAACATAAGCATGAGAATAAAAGACAGTGGATTTTTCATCAGCTCCAGAGAGCGGAGACGTGCCATTTTTTGACGCGTGTCACATCATCACATTAGTCTGACAAGCTGAAATTAGCTTCAAGCTGAGCCTCGCGATTCAACCCCCCCCCCTTCTTTCTATCGCTCATTACTCTAGACCTGAATCTCGAAACGCACTCTGAGTTCATTGACAAGAACAGAAGAGGTGCAATGTCGTATGCTGCATCCCAATCAGTCCGAGGTTTTTTCCCGCCTCGTCTCTACATACGGGACGATCAGCACCCAGTTTTGAACTACAAAATACTCACACTGCACCAATGTACCACAACAAACCCCTTTCAGAAAAAAATGGCAGTGGGCGAATCAATTACGACCAATGTTTGTTATGGCACGAGGCTGCGACTCGAAGCAACAAGGGCCCTACTCGATCGCTTACAATACCTCGGGTGCATTGAAGTCGTCCGTAATGGATTTAACCTTTTAGATTTAGATATTTACATACTCATTAGCAGGGAGCATCATAGCGCCTTTCTGCACTGCTGCACTGAACGTATTAATGGCTAAATAAATGGAGAGGTGAACAGCAAAACTCATTAAGCAAAGCCAGTTCTTCAATATCAAGAGTCTCCAGTACAGGCTTATGTCGCTTGTGGCAGTTGGGAGCTGTTATAATATATCTTGGTGATGGAAGGAAAACTGAATTGGCGTCGAGTAGGCTTTCACACTCACACTCACACTCACACTCACACTAGCATTCATTTAGGTGCAACGCGCGCATCACTCCATGCCAGAACTGCCAGGTAGACGGTTCATTGGTTGAGTACAGAGCCGAGATTCCATCAAATTCTTTCGCCGCAATACTGCCTGCCTTGAGCCGTACGATGCAGAGTAATGTTCCCACGAGGAGCCCTTTGCCTAAACTTTATGCAGCTGCCTAAAATTTTCTCGCGAAGTGGTTGGTGTTTTTGCCTGTTACTGATGTTCGCGGAATTAGCAGAGACGCTGTCAATGGGGGGGGGGGGCCTCGAGCACCATTGATGAAACATGCGAAAAGAGAGAGAGAAAAAATCATGCAGGCAAAACTTTCGTTCAGTTTCTTGTCTCCAAGATAACAGGCATGCACTGGTTAAGTTTTCCTTTAAAAAGCTCCGATATGTGTCTAGACGTCGCTTTTAGCGCTCTATCGCAGTTTTATATGCATGTGGAGGACTTGGTTGGGATATAAAATCCCCCCTCCCCCCCGGCGAGCCGCCTTTTTTTTCCTCCCCATCTTTCACACCTTTTCCCATTCTTCTATTCTTCTATACAAGATACAAACGCATCAAGTAAGGAAAATTGCCCTTTTCCCTCGACCCTTATTCACGGTTGGCTGAGTGGACATTGCCCTCCCCATTTGAAAGCACGACATCAATCTATATTATTAATAGTAACATCTTCCTGTCCTTTTCTTCAGCATGCCTCTATGCCGAGTTACTTATGAAAGTCCGGAGGCTTTTTTCAAGTCGGGAGCGTCTGTCGATGAGGCGTTCATGCAAGGCATAGGACATCCCCCCATAGCAGCCAGAACCATCCCGCCGATGATCCCACCAGTCTATATTCCTCAAGACACTTGTGACAAACTGATGGAAATCCCTGGCGTGTTGGTGGAGGTGCTTGAGCCTGGCGAAGACTAGCGGGGACATCAACCGTCCTCTGTATAGTACTACACTTTATTCACGAACAAAGTACGAGAATAAAGATAGTGGATTTTCATCAGTTCTAGAGCGGAGACGTGCCATTTTTGACGCGTGTCACATAGCACATTCTGACAAGCTGAAAATAGCTTCCACTAAGCCTCGCGATTCAAACCCCTCCTCTCTATCGCTCATTACTCTAGACCTGAATCTCGAAAACGCACTCTGAGTTTATTGACAAAAACAGAAGAGGTGCAATGTCGTATGCTGTATCCCAATCAGTCCTAGGCTTTTTCCTAGCCTCGTCTCCACATACGGGACGATCAGCACCCGGTTTTTGAACTACAAAATACTCGCACTGCACCAATGTACCACAACAAACCCCTTTCAGAAAAAATGGCAGTGGGTGAATCAATTACGACCAATATTTGTTATGGCACGAGGCTGCGATTCGAAGCAATAAAGGTTACTCGATCGCTTACAATACCTCGGGTGCATTGAAGTCGTCCGTAATGGATTTAACCTTTTAGATTTAGATATTTACATAATCATTAGCAGGGAGCATCATAGCGCCCTTCTGCACTGCTGCACTGAACGTATTAATGGCTTAATAAATGGAGAGGTGAACAGCAAAACCCATTGAGAAAAGCCGGTTCTTCAATATCAGGAGTCTCCACTACATGCTTATGTCGCTTGTGGCAGTTGGGAGCTGTTATAATACATCTTGATGATGGAAGGAAAGCTGAATTGGCGTCGAGTAGGCTTTCACGCTCACGCTCACACTCACACTCGCATTCATTTAAGTGCAACGCGCGCATCACTCCATGCCAGAACTGCCAGGTAGACGGTTCGTTGGTTGAGTACAGAGCCTAGATTCCATCGCCGCAATATTGCCTTGAGCTGTGCACTGTTGCAGCTGTACTCCGTACGATGCAGAGTAATGTTCCCACGGGGAGGCCCCTTGCCTAAACTTTATGCAGCTGCCTAAAATTTTCTCGCGAAGAGATTGGTGCTTTTGCCTGTCACTGATGTTCGGGGAATTAGCAGAGACGTTGTCAAGGGGGGTCCTCGAGCACTATTGAGTGAAGCATGCGAAAAGAGAGAGAAAAAAAAATCATGCAGGCAAAAGTTTCGTTCAGTTTCTTGTCCCGCGATAACAGGCATGTCGCTGGTTAAGTTTTTCCTTTAGAAGCTCTGATATGTGTCTAGACGTCGCTTTTAGCGCTCTATCGCAGTTTTTTATGCATTTGGAGGACTTGATTGGAATATAAGCCCCCGACTAGCCACCTTTTCTTTCTTCCCCCACCTTTCGCACCTTTTCCCACCCTTCTATTCCTCTACACAAGATACAAAAACATGAAGTAAGGAAAATTGTCCCATTTCCCTCGACCCCAATTCACGGTTGGCTGTGTGGACATAGTCCTCCCCATTTGAAAGCACAGCTTCAGGCCATACCAATCTATATTATTAAATAGTAACATCTTCGTTTTCTTTTCTTCAGCACGCTACTATGCTGAGTTACCTACGAAAGTGACGAGGCTTTTTACAGGTCGGGAGAGTCTGTCAATGCGGCGTTCCTGCAAGGCGTAGGATATCTCCCCGAAGCAGCCAGAACCATGCCGCCGACCATGACACCAATCCTTATTCCTTTTGAAACCTATGAAAAACTGAAGGAAATCTCTGGCGTGTCGGTGGAGGTGCTTGAGGGTGGCGATGCATAGCGGGCATCAACCGTCCTCTGTATAGTACTACACTTTATTCACGAACAAAGTATGAGAATAAAGATAGTGGATTTTCATCACTTCTAGAGAGCGGAGACGTGCCATTTTTGACGCGTGTCAAATATCACATTAGTCTGACAAGCTGAAATAGCTTCAAACTGAGCCTCGCGATTCAAACCCCTCCTCTCTGTCGCTCATTACTCTAGACCTGAATCTCGAAACGCACTCTGAGTTTATTGAAAAAAAACAGAAGAGGTGCAATGTCGTATGCTGCATCCCAATCAGTCCAAGGCATTTTTTTCCTCGCCTCGTCTCTACATACGGGACGATCAGCACCCGGTTTTTGAACTACAAAATACTCGCACTGCACCAATGTACCACAACAAACCCCTTTCAGAAAAAATGGCAATGGGCGAATCAATTACGACCAATGTTTGTTATGGCCCGAGGCTGCGACTCGAAGCAACAAAGGTTACTCGATCGCTAACAATACCTCGGTGCATTGAAGTCATCCGTAATGGATTTAACCTTTTAGATTTAGATATTTACATAATCATTAGCAGGGAGCATCATAGCGCCCTTCTGCACTGCTGCATTGATAGCTTAATAAATGGATAGGCGAACAGCAAAACTCATTAAGCAAAGCCAGTTCTTCAATATCAGGAGTCTCCAGTACAGGCTTATGTCGCTTGTGGCAGTTGGGGAGCTGTCATAATATATCTTGATGATGGAAGGAAAGCTGAATTGGCGTCGAGTAGGCTTTCACGCTCACGCTCACACTCACACTCGCATTCATTTAGGTGCAACGCGCGCATCACTCCATGCCAGAACTTCCAGGTAGACGGTTCGTTGGTTGAGTACAGAGCCGAGATTCCATCAAATTCTTTCGCCGCAATACTGCCTTGAGCCGTACGATGCAGAGTAATGTTCCCACGGGGAGGCCCTTGTCTAAACTTTATGCAGCTGCCTAAAATTTTCTCGCAAAGTGGTTGGTCCTTTTTGCCTGTTACTGATATTCGGCGGAATTATCAGAGACGCTGTCAATGGGGGGCCCCTCTCGAGCACCATTGATGAAACATGCAAAAAGAGAGAGAGAAAAAATCATGCAGGCAAAACTTTCGTTCAGTTTCTTGTCTCCAAGATAACAGGCATGCACTGGTTAAGTTTTCCTTTAGAAACTCTGATACGCGTCTAGACGTCGCTTTTAGCGTAATTTTAAAATCCTACGAATCGCCTCCCACACTTTCGGACGTTGTCGCTTTTAGCGCTCTATCGCAGTTTTATATGGCATTTGGAGGACTTGATTCGAATATAAAATCCCCCCGAGTCGCCTTTTCTTTCCTCCCCACCTTTCGCGCGTTTCTCACCCTTCTATTCTTCTACACAAGACACACCAGAAGCATCAAGTAAGGGAAAATTGTCTTTTTTTCCCTCGACCCCGATTCACGGTTGGCTGTGTGGACATAGCCCCCTCCCCCATTTGAAAGCACGCACGACGACACCCCATCATTATTATTAACGGTAACATCTTACTTTTCTTTTTCTTCAGCATGCTATGCCGAATTAGTTACCTAAATGAGGAGGCTTTTTTCAAGTCGGGAGAGACTGTCAATGAGTTGCTCATACAAGGCCAAGGATATATCCCCCGAGGGGCCAGCACCAGCACCGTCCCGCCGATCATAACAATGCATGTGCCTCAGGAAATTTGTGGAAAACTGTACGAAATCTCTGGCGTGTTGGTGGAGGTGCTTGAGCCTGACGAAGACTAGCGGGGACATCAACCGTCCTCTGTACAGTACACTTTATTCACGAGCATGGCATTGGAATTAAAAGACAGTGTAGTGTAGTGTAGTGTATTCATTAAACTCTGGAACAAATATTTTTTTATCTCGAGCAAGAGAGGGGGGTAAACTCAGGAGCCGCACCTGAGCTCAAAACGGTGACGTAGTTTGATCAAAAAATAAATTGTTCTCCAAAACAAGATCTCGGGGCGAAAGGGTCGAGTCGTCCCATTCTCCTACTGTCTTGTCAATCAATCAATCAATCCTTCTTTCAACTCCAACGAAACACACACACACACACACACACACCAAATGCCTCGCGCCCGCGTTATCCGTGACATGAAGGCCAGGGCCACTGTGGCCTCTTCAGAAGTCGTCCGTCAAGCTTTCCGTTACTTGACCCATAACACGACTCTCCCTCCCAAGGTCCGCGCACAAGCTCAACTTCAGCTTAATGCCTTCCCTCGTGATGCCCGCCCTACAGCCATCCATAACCGGTGTCTTGAAACAGGACGTGGTCGTGGTGTACTTCGTGCATTCCGTCTTTGCAGATTCCAGTTCCGTCTGAAGGCTTTGGAGGGCGAACTTCCCGGCGTCAAGAAGTCGACTTGGTAGAAAGACAAAAAAAAATCGGAAGTAGCAGGAGCCAGATTCAACACCCAGAAAACGATACGATGGAGAGAGGAGAGGGGGGAGCAATATGGAGCAAGGGACAAGGATCTCAGGAACATCAATTATTATTATTATTATTATTTTGGCCACGGCCAGCGACTATTCAAGCATGAATGATCGTCGATTGTGTTCCATTAAAAGGGAGCACTGCATTTATCTTTGGCGGGAAACCAAGCTGCAACATCAACATCGGAAAAGCAGGGCATTTTTTTCTTTCTTTCTTTCTTTAGACTAGACTTTTGGGAGGAATCTCCTCCCCGATCACCAACACACACACACCATTTGTACATTTATGATAAACCACACCAGTTTTCTTTTTTGTTTGCCGGATTTTGCATTCAAAGATGCCTGTTTACTTTATCTTTTTCTTTCTTTCTCTGTGCGCAAGGGTGAAAAGAAAAGACATATTATGTATGCAAGAGTAGTTTTATTGTTGGATGAGAAGTGTTATATACAGTATGGTCGCATTGACCAAAAGAAACAGAGTGGAATACTCATTAGATCTATGCAGAGAGGAGCTAGTCGAGATCCATATCCATGATCCGTTCTTCCAGCTCCTCCATCGGATCATGGTTATTGGCCGAGTCTTGAGAGGTATAAACGTCGTCATCGCTCAGTTCCTCAATGCGTGCCGGTGACAGGCGTGAGCCGTTGTCGTTGTCATCGTCGTCGTCGTCGTCGTCATCATCTTCCCGGGAGCTCAAGAAGATTGGTGGTGGACGGCGGTAGAGCACCATCTCATTGCCCTGGACGTGCGGAATATTCTTGGGTTGATCTCTCCATCGCTCTCTGAACAAGGCGTCCACCCCATCAGCAAGCATCATTGTCTTGGGACCCTCATAGCGGATCAAAGCCCCAAGATCTGCTCGAGACATCCCCGTTCCCGACGTGGTCGACTTTTCGTCTTCGCTCATCATCCAGCTATCCTGATCCGTCTGTGACGAGGAGCTGCCCCGACAACTAGTCATGTCATCATCCTTATCAGAGTCGAGATTGTTTATCAAGTCATCGTCAAGCGTGGTGCTTCTTTCAGCGAGGGGAGAACTGCCTTGCTTTCGACGGGAATCCGTGCGCATTGAAGTAATATTCCGCCCAAGTTCTTTATCTTCCAGAACCTCCAGATGACTGCTGCTCAAAACACTATCTGTCCGCAAACGCTTCACAGGCGAAGGAAGTGCGGGCGCGTGGTCCATAACAGGGTGAAGTGATCCATCCTCGAGAACATCAAAGACTTCCCGTAATGAATCCAGTGAAGAGTCTGTAGTGCTCTCACGTCGACGTTTATGTTCGTTCTCCCCCAAGTGCAATGCAGCCAGCTCTTCACCCGAGGATAGATCGATGATGCTTGGACCATCTGATAATTTTCGGAATGCAGACGGCGACGATGAGGCCAATCTTTTCTTCAGCTGGATAGAAGGCCTTATCAGTGGGCTTGACGGGGCCATGACGGATGGCGAGCTCGAGAATGGCATGTTGCTTATATTGACGTTCGTGAAGGAGGCTGTGGACCGCCTTGGCTTCTTTGAAGGTCGTGATCTCATGGCAGCAGCCGAGGAGCTGTTGTTGGACGCTGCTGGCTCGTGCAAGGAAGCATCGAGGGCGGCGATGAACTCGGGCTCAAAGTGAAACGACCGTTTCCGTCGACTGGACGTATGATCCACTTGGGGTGGTAGTCCTTGACCAAACTCTTGTTCATTCTGGTGTAGGTGTTGTTGCTTCTGTTGTTGGCTTTGCATTTGTTGTTGCCTCGGTCGCTGTTGCAACTGATCCTCTTGTTCGAGCATATCCTTGTGGCGCCTCTCTGCGTCAGAGAAGGCTGAGTTGTAGGCGAGGAAAGGGTCCACAGGTCTCACAAACATGCTGGTGTGGACGAGAGATAGAGAGAGAGAAAGAGAGAGAGAAGTAGCAGGGGGGGTGCCCGTTGCCAGAAGCGGGTCAGACGGCTTGTTGGGAGCAGAGAGAGAGGGGGGAGGGAGGGGAGAGGGTAGAAAGCAAATGGAAAGAAGCGGACGGTGGCAACGAAGGCGAAGGAAAAGGAAAACGGGCGAAGGAAGGGTCTTTTTATCTTTCTTTAATTGGCTGGGGCGAAGAATTATCTGGAAAGGTCTAGAGGTGACCGTTGAAATCTATTCATTTCTGTTCTGGACCCCACCGAATAGCGAATAGCGATAGAAAAAAAAAAAAAGAAGCGGCTCCGACACTGCCACCACCTCGTCAGCAAGCTGCGGTTCCCGCGAGTAAAATCAGGCGGTAGAAAGATTCAGAGACTCTACATTCCATGTCACTGGCTACCGAGCATCGTGGCAGGTTCGGTTTCTTGTATCTGGATGACTTTTCCCCTCCCCTTTCTTCGCTCGTTGTTTCTTTTAGAAAAAAAAAGATATGAATCTTTTCCCACAATAATGTCGCCACAAGGGCGGAAGAACCGCTCTGCATATTACATCGTGATTATTTTTTTTTCTTTTACCTCACTGAGAACATGAATGAATGTGGAGATGGATTCTTTTGGTTCCCACGCTCATTGCAAAAAGACTTTGAAGAACACTGCAGTCGCGTCTTGGTGAGATTTTCAGCCATCGCATATCCCGTAAATATTCACAAAACAGCACTCACTTCCCGCCAAGACGCTTTTGTGAACTTTTAGAAAAACGACTTGCACTTATGTCCTGGGTTGGCAAAGTCCATGTGGGCCAAAGTACCGCACCAACTTAATCACATCCACAACATTCTCCCAAAAGGGACGAGCTATCGCTACTCGAGGAAGGAGAAGGAGAAGGGGAAGGGAAAAAAAAAAAAAAAAAAAAAAAAAAAGGAGTCGGTCACCCACCTTCGTTTCTTCTTTTTGGAAACTCACCCCGCATCTTTGGGTGATTGCAATGCACCGTTGGGCGAGGGCTGGGTTTAATACTATGAGGTCCTGCTCTATATAGGAGCATTAGATATGACAACGATCAACAGTGTGGTGATCATGAACTACTAGGCACTGTCAACTCTGGGGAACGACTTGAATAGGGGAGAGGCTAGAACAGTGGGAGAGGTAGGAATAGCTTTGCGCAAGGGCGTGTATGAGATATTACCATCTCTCTCCATGGTCCATGGGGCGCAATAATGCACAAAAAAAAAGAGCCCCTCTCGTCGCATCCATCCCATAGATCTAGTGATGGACGCAAACAAGGATTTGCGACATCTCTACAAACAAGTGCTTAGTAAGGAATGCACATGTTTATCAGCTTTCTATTGTTGTTCTGTACTCTGATGCTGACTACAACATCAATTTTTCATTTATTTCTACTTTTTTTTTTTTTTAAATCTTCCAAGCGCAAAAAAAGAAGGGGGCTCGGGGTAACGGGTTCAATCTAGGTCTGGAGAGGGGTTGTTGATATCATTTAAACATCGGCGTCGGCGTCGTACAGCTTGGTAATCTTTCCAATAGCAATGGTCTTGCCCTCATCACGCAGCGTGAAGCGACCCATACGGGCAGAGTCCGTAAATGTCTCCACGCACAGGGGGCCTGCTGTCTCGATCATCACGATACCTTGCTGACCCTTCTTCAAGAACTGTGGGGGCTTCTTGGACTTGCGGCCCGTCTTCTTGTCAATCAGATGGATCATGGCCGATAGTGTGATCTCCTCAATGGCGTTATGGATATGCAACACAGCAGTGTAACCGGCACAGATGATGTTCTTATGGTCCAGAATTCCCAATGTTGCCTCGAACTTGGAAACGACATGGACAGGGCTCTTGGGACTGCAGAGCACGAAACCGATCATGATATCCTAGAAAATAGAGATTGGTTAGTGCTATGCTTGGTATGCGCGCAAATATCGACAGTCATAGATTCGTGGAGGAGTGCTAATGCTTACTTCTTCTTCAATACCACGGAGACGCAGACGAATGTTGTCTCCAACAGCTGCTGCTGGAATCTCCTCCTCGAGCTCGTTAAAGATGGCCTGAACTTCGACCTTGGTTGAGTTGGGCATCATCACCAACTGAGCACCCTTCTTGATCGAACCAGCCTCAATCTTTCCGACAACAACCGTTCCCATATCCTTGTACTTTTCACTGATGGGCATGCGCAAGGGTGCAGACAAGTCACGGTCAGCAATCTTGAGCTGATCCAGGTAGTCCAGCAAAGAGGGTCCCTTGTACCAGTCGCACTCCTTGGGATCCAGGCTCTTCTTGATGTTTGCTCCTGTGTAACCAGAGACGGGCATGAAAATGACATCCGCCTTCATGTTGTAGCCGTTCGCCTTCAAGAATGGTGAGAGCTTGTTCACACACTCATCGTATCTCTCCTTGGACCAGCCCACGGTGTGGTCATCCATCTTGTTGATCACAACAATCAACTTGTTGACGCCTCCACTCTTTGCCAACTGGGCATGCTCACGAGTCTGTCCACCGTTCTCGAATCCAGTCTCGAACTCTCCCTTACGAGCAGAAATAACCAACACGGCGCAATCAGCCTGTGCGGCACCTCCGATCATGCTGGGCACATAGGTCTTGTGTCCAGGGGCATCCAGGATGGTATAACGACGGGAATCAGTCTCGAAGTAAGCACGTCCGCACTCGACAGTCTTGCCCTATAGGTTGTCGCCATTTGAAAAGGATACGCAGAACGGGAATAGGTTGATCAGTAAAGAAAGTATATCCACTGAGGGTTTATCGTTCTAGATCCGTATCTGTTTTTCCACGAGCAATTCCTTTGCTGAAATATTTACCTTGGCGCGCTCCTCAGCGTTGGTATCCAGAGCCCAGGACAGGTACCAGGAGTCTCTTCCAACCTCCTTGGCATCCTTCTCGTACTTTTCCAAAGTTCTCTTGTCAATCATTCCGGTGGCTTCCCTATAAGATTTCCAGCCAAAGTTACCGTGTTAGCAATCACAAAAAAAAACACACACAAGCTTGATCAGCATCTTTCAGGAACAACAAAAAATACATACAGGATACGTCCTCCCATGGTCGACTTTCCAGCATCGACGTGTCCGATAAAGATGACGTTGACGTGCTCCTTTCCGAAAAACTCTGTCAATGTCTCTTGGTCGACAACCTCCTCCTCCACCACCGCCTCCTCGGCGGGGGCAGAGGCAGCTGCGGCAGCCTTGGGTGCCTCAACCTTCTTCTTGGGTGCCTCAACTGCGGCGGCCTTGGGTGCTGGCGAAGCAGGCTTCGAGACAGGGGCAGCGACAGGGGCAGCCACGGGCTTTGGGGCAACAGGGGCAGTCTCGACAGTCTTGTTCAGGACAGCAGCGGGAGGAGGGCGGTTGAAGTCAATGGCCGATGAGGGGGCGGGGGCAGGGGTGGCCTCAACAGACTTTGTGAGAACAGCAGCAGGAGGGGGGCGGTTAAAGTCGATGCCAGAGGACGAGGGAGCTGCGGGAGGGGCGGCAGCAGCAGGTGGGGGCATCCATGAGGGCACGAATGGCTTGGCGGCTACACGGGGGATAAACGAGCCAGCATTGAGGTTCAATCCCGAGAGCTTTGCAGTGGGAGGGGCGGTCTTGTCGTTCTGCTCGCTCATGGTGATTATAAGATGGAATCCTGTGGGATGGAGGGAAAAATGAAGGAGAAGGAGCAAAGATCAGACAGATCGTTTGCTGCGACAACAGCGCTTGATTTTTTTTTTTTCTTCGTAAGAGTAGTGACTGCTGTGATGTCAGTCAGCATAGCACAGGCGATGGAGGAATGTGTGTTTATTCAGGAACCAAAGAACGGATAGCGAGCTTCCTTGCTTGCTATCCCGTGCGACACTATGCGCTACATGTCTCTATCACGGTCAGAGCAAAGAGAGTATCCAAAGACACGCGTCCGTCTGCTCTTTAGGCCTTGATCTCCTCAACATCGACAACAAAGTCCGACTTGAGGTGAGGGTTCTCGCCATGTCCGTTGCGCCACTGTTCGAGACCACGCTCCTCCTCCAGATGCTCCTCCCACTCGATGCCACTGACCCATCTAGACACGACTAACGTGAAGTAGAACCCAAAGACCATAGCAACAGTGACAAGCGCAATCGCAATCGTCGACGCAGTCTTGCGGCTGTCATCACACTTTTCCAAACCCCAGGTAGGGTTAAGCTCCATGCAGCCATTGTTCACCTTTTCAACATGATGTTCCTCGACAGCAATGTAAACAATGGCCCAACAGAGGAACATCAACAAGAATCCCCACGAAAACGACACGAACTGGCGGCGGTGCCAGGTACTGGCCTATTTTTTTTTCAAAAAAAAAAAAGAAAAAAGCGCGATCAGTAATAATGAGCAACACGCACTGTATTTGCACGTTTCTGCGGTTTTTTTTGCCTTGGAACAATGAATACCCTGGTGGTAGCCCAGAAACCATATGCGCCAGTGAAGAAGAGAAGAAGGCAGACAATGGCCCATGGGATGGCAAGATCAGTCTCGGCATGGGGCATGATCCCTATGAAAGATCAATAAATGTCATGTTAGAGCGGGTTGAATCGAACAATGTTATACAGCACATTCAGCATCGAGGTGCTGCTACCAGTCTAGCACTGATGGAGAGAGAGCGAGCGGGTAGAATAGGGGATCCAGCGCCAGAAATAGTTAAAATATAACAAGCCGGCAAGGCGCACTCTAATACTCGACATATTATTAGCGCAGCTCAATTGCGCCGACAGTCACCATGGCGTGCGAAAGTTCATAGACGATCGTCGTAGCGTGTTGCATATGTGTGTGTGTGTGTGAGTGTGTGCGCACACAAATTATTTTCGTGAACCCTCGGTAACAAAAAACAAAAATTCTTCAAACGTGAGAGCAATGACGAATTTTTTTTTTTAACGGGTGGTGCACCTTGACGAGAAACAAAGAAAAAGAACATCAGAATAGTCTCGAATCTCCTTATTATTTTTTTTTTTTTTTTTTTTTTTTTTTTTGCGGTCCTTATTCTTCCTTGCCCTCGCACGGCGGTCAACAATGATGCGTAATCAACAGTCAGGGACCAAGGAGTGGGTGGACAGAGGAGGGAAAAGATAAACGACACATCAATAAGTACATCCCTAAAATGCTAGCATCGCATCCATGGCTACTCTGCTCCTTATCGCTCCATCCTTTTCGGGGCACTCGTGTGGCCCTTGCTAATCTCTCCAGAGATGGTAGCAAAAGACAGGTAAAACTGCCTTAATAAAAATAGTAAAATACCGGGTAAGGAAGAATAACCCTCCCCCCCCCCCCCTTTGGGTTCCTGGCACTCCTCCCGGAACAAAACAAACTTTGAAAAGTCCACGACGCCAGCAGTTTTGTGTGATAGATTCAATGAGGGCACAAAAAAAGGAGATAGAGAAAAGGAGCGATGGCAATGGCAAGAGGGATTGGGTGCAACACTTCATCGTCGACCGAATAGTCCGGTTTTGTAGGCGAAGGTCGTATGATTGGGGTCGCTTAGCTAGTATACTCGGATCATGGATTGGTGCAAGAAAGATAATTGACATACAACGACCAAAGGAGAGGACCATGAAGACAAAGCCGACGACAGCATAGAGTGCAGCGAGGATGGGGGTACCGGTCGCAGGTGCGACCAGGCCGAAGAACTTGTCAAAGATACCCATTTCTGGCGAGGGAGCAGAGAAGAGAGAAGAGTGGGGGCGATAGAGTGATGAAGAGAGAAGGAGAGGGAGCGAGAGAGGTAGTTGAAGACGAGAGAGAGAGAGAGAAGAGACAAGAACGTACGGTCAAACAAAGTTGCAAGAAATAGCGGAAGGCGTATGTATTATAGGTATGTCCGGACCCAGGCATTATTGAACGCCTGCGTGGGACAAAGAAGCGATGGCGTCCATTCCTTAAGTCGATTAAGAAAAGCGGGATGAGAGTTTACCAGGAGAAGGAAGGCCAAGGGGGGAGAGTGGGTGGGGTGAAACAGACCCACTCTGGAAGGCTAGGAATTCGATCAGAGCTATGACATTACTCGATGTGTTTTGTGCAGATGCACCAACAATGACGAGCTAAGCCTGGACAAAAACGCAGCATCTCTGCCAAACGGCACAATGGCACTTCATTTTTTTTTGCCACCCCTTTGCTCACACGCTTTGTTCGCTCTTGCTCAAGCACAACCACGGGGGTTGTCTGCATTGGCAGACTGAGTATCTACTGCTACTTCTCTCTCTCTCTCTCTCTCTCTCTGCAGATGACCATGGCATCGCGGCGACGTTGAGCTGTGCACACACACACACAGCGCATACAATGTCCCGAACCTAGTCAGGATCAGGAAATTCTAGTCAAGTTTCTGTTGGGATTATTATTTTTATTGGTAGTACAGAAAACTGCTGTGGATATCCACGTTTTATTTTTATTTTTATTTTTATTTTGCTTTGGTTGTTGCTCTCTTGCCTTTTCTACAGGACAAGGACAGCAATAGCCTCTTGAATGTCAGCCAGCTTATCGTTAATCTCTTCAACGATTTCATTCAGACTAAAAATCATGACAAGGTAGACATACACGTGTATATCCGTTAGTAAACGAACAAATCTTTATCACGAAAAAAAACCATGTCCATTTTTTTTTTGTATTTCTTACCTATCGCGGTTCTCATCCAGCTTGGTTTGCCACTCCTCCACAGACATCTTGACTCCACCATTTAGCTGTACCTGCGTACCTGCCAGTCTTTGTCCCTGCGCTTGTGAATCGTTATCATGCACAGCCGTCTCCTGCACTTCAGATTCCAGGCTCACGTCCTGTTCTTCACCATGATGACCGACAACGCGATCAGCCTGTAATTCAGCCTCTCGATCCTTCTGATCCTGATCCTCTTGTGCTTGCTTCTCCATCACCCATTTCTGTCCCTGGACTGTCAGGACGAGTTTCTGTTTCTCTAGCAACTGGACCTGGCGGATCAAAAGTGCATGTTCTGGTGAGTTCAAGGAGATGGCCTGCCTGTTGCTGTTGCTGCTGTTATTGCTGTCGTTGACGGCTGCTGATGGAGATGATGTTGGTGATAAGGTTGCTGTAGAGTCCTGTGCTGTTGTTGGTGATGATCTTTGTGTGATTGAGGATGAAACGGATCCATTCATGGCTGTGGAATGGCCTGGTCCCCCGAGATGGGCCTCCAAAGCCAAGATTTCGATGGAAAGCTCAACGAACCCTTCTGTTACAATGTTGCAGATCGTGGAATATTCCTCGGGTGTCATCCGTTTAGCTGTGTACTCCTTGAATGCACTGGGGAGATTCAAGAAGACAGGCGTTTAGACATTTTATTCGGTCGAGATAGGATTGGATGTCGCAGCGAAAAAAAAAGAGGACTTACTCGTTGAACTCCTTGTAGAGCGAGACTCGTTCGCTATATCCGTTCGTCATTTGTCCGTGTCAGTTCAAAGCGGAAATAAATAAAAAAGATCCCTCCAGACATATTTTGGTGGCAATAATGTCCCACTCACGTCTGGTGCTTCAGGAATCCACGCAGGCTGGTAACAATCTCCTGATTGCGGGTCTCCTCGTCGAGCTGAATCCCATTTGCTGTTGTGTTCACCATGTGTCTTTTTGCGTTTGTTTTTGTTGTTGGTGCTTCTGTGCAAGGAATGAAAGAGGAATGAGAGAGAGAGAGAGGGAAAGAACACGCGTCCACCCTACCGTTGTGGGGGGTGTGTGTGTGCGTGCGTGCAAACATCTGTCAGTGTGGCTTTGCCACCGACAACTCTCCCGATCAAAGTGACAGCAGAGGGTTGCGCAAAAAAACAAAAGAGAAACAAAAGAGCTTCTGTGTTCCTGAGGTTCCTTCCTTTCTCTTTTCTCTTTTCTCGTTCTCTCTCTCTCTCTCTCTTTCTCTCTCATCTCAATTACATTGCATTGTCCATCTCACCTGTTTGCTCATCTCTCATCCCTCTCCATGTTTCCTCGCGCGGTACAGGCCGTTTCCAACTTGTCACAACAATCGACCCGTCGACTTGTTCTCGCCAACAACATAACCGCGCAGCCCTCGTCTTCTCTTGCACCTCGGTCAACAACAGTAACCAGCAACCAATGTACATTTGTTATCAAGCCTCGTCTCTACCATTCTGGCACCAGCGCCGTCCGTCTGTCTCCTTCCACTTCTTCATCTCTCTTTGCAATTGATACAACCTCGACTCTGCGGTCTTTGCTCCATACCAGATCTATCTCCACCACCCGATCATCAGCACAGCAAACATTTTCCACGCAGTCCGCATGGTCCTTTCATAAGCAGCAGCAGTCGTCAAGGACACCCTTTGTTTCTCGAAAGTACACCTCGTCTTCGTCCCCATCTTCATCATCGTCATCTTCTTCGACCTCTACGACAGCGGCAGGATCTGCAGCTAGGATCCTGGCCGAAGAGTCATCCTCACAAGCAGCAAGCACGGCAGCATCATCGGCAGGTGCATTCAAGACCCCACTGTCGTTCCATGAAGAGATGACAAAGGTCCGTTTCAGCTTCAGTTGGTGGAAAGAATGGACGATTGTCATGGTAAGCAGGCCCGAGAGAACTGTGGAGAAGGAAGAAGGGGGAAAAAAATAATAATCGTAGCATAAATGTACGCATGGGTGCGTACCCATTGTCGTGTAAAAAGAGAAAAAGACAAGAGATGGAGAAAAGATGGGCTATTATCCACTCTGATATATGAGATGGGCGATCGACATGTGGGATTTGTTTGCATCTTCACTTTTTCTTTTTCTCCAAAACACTCCTTTTTTGGGCGGTTGCTTGTGTAACATTGGATGATTGTTGTTGCCCCTGGGGACTTATTTTTCTTGTTTGGAAAAAAAAAAAGATGAATAACTTTCTTTGCTCCTTTTGTCTAACAGGGTGTCTTTGCTGTCACCGGCAGCTCTACCGTCATGGTCGTTAGGCCTCTCCTCAAAGAAGGTAATAGCAAGAAACGTAGTGAAAACGATTTGGCCATCTGTGAAAACACGCTGCTTAATTCTAACACGTCCATTTCGTTTGTCGAATACTAGTGTTTAGTCTGGAGGGATCGTGGAGAGAAGGACCATGGTCGTTCCGGATCGCGTACCTCTGCACAACCCTTCCTCTCTACAGTTCTGTCCTACTCACTGTTGCAACACTCGCCGGTCGTCGTCCATACTTTATGAAAGTCGTTCTCAGAATGTGGGGCCGATTCTTGCCCAAGAAAGCCCTCCAAAGATTCCAATAGATATTTTTTTTTATTTTCATCTCTTAGACTTAATGCATGCAGAGAAATGCCATGGCAATGAAACGAAAAAAAAAAGTAAACGACAAATATCATTAGAATAATACTTTATTGTTAAAATCCTGTAGTGCTTCGTCCCTGCTTCTTTCTTCAGCATACACTCTCTGCTGCACCACTCTAGATCTTGTAAATGACGCCGTCGCTGAACATTAGCTTGTTGTCGTCGTTCATCTTGTTCAGGATGGCCGCCGCTTCTGCTGGTCCAAACAATTCATCCAGCTCAAGTCCCTTATTGACCTCCGCCAACAGATCCTCAAAGTCGACACTACCCTCATCACTGCTCATGATCATCTTATTCGTCTTGACCTGGAACAACTTCAATCTGCTGGGATGAACCTCTCCTCCAGGTACATAGCGTGCACTGGTACCGGTCGAGGAGCCCTGCGAAGGAATATTGCCAGCAGCAGACGATCCTTGGGAACGACGCGACGCCCTACGTGTCTCAGTCAATTCCTCTTCAATCTCGTGTTCACCGTCAATCTCCATCATTTCCATATCCTGCTCCAACGAGCCTGAGCCTCTGACAGGAGTCTTGCCCTTTGCAATCGACGTTGTCCGAGTTGACGACCTCCTACCCTGTCCATTAACCGACTGTCTTGCATTCTGTTGCTCGTCACCATCTTCATCATCACTGTCATCGCTGTCCGATTCGCCAAACGGCCGGTCTAGACGAGCTCTCTTGCTACGCGACTTCTTCTTGGGCGCCTCCTTGAATAGTGCAAACTTGAGAATGTGGATTGCTGCATCTGCGTCTTGATCCTGTACAAAATTGGACAGGCGAGCCTTGGCGTGTGCTGTCGCGATACGGATCAACGTCTCCAGCGTACGAGCCGTAGCAGGTGCAACCTTTTGAGAATCCTCAACTGCCTTGTTACGGATATCGGTGTATGCATTCGCAATCTTGTCAGCAGCACCCTGCGTGAGGACTGGCTTGATTCTCGACTTTGCATAGTGGATATACTTCTTGAGGAATGCCATTGAGAGAATATTCTTTTGCGAGCTCTTGCTCTGGATACCTCCATGGATTAGCTCGTTGTACTTTTCAAAGACTGGGGTATCCTTCACAACTTCTTCGTCAGCTCCAACATCCAAGTTCTGAGTTGCAATCTCGGGAATAGGGGCACCTATGCGTCATCAAGAATATGTAATATACACCTTATTAGGCGACCGATACGCTTCGATCACAAGCTGAAATTGAAATCGAGTTAGGTTACCTTCTTCAACTCCAGCAGGAACATAGCGATGCATGCGCAAGATGTGCTCTGAGATCTGTCTATCGCGGATATCGTTAGGCTTATCCGTGACAACAAATAACAGATCGAAACGCGACAACAGCGAATCTGGGAGGGCAATATTGCGATGTGCTGGGATAGCCTCATCATATTGTCCATAGATCGGGTTGGCTGCAGCAATAACACTGCAACGGGCGTTCAGCGAGGTGTGAATTCCTGCCTTGGCAATGGTGACGGTCTGCTGTTCCATGACTTCGTGAATAGCGACTCTATCAACATCTGACATTTTGTCAAACTCGTCAATGCAGACGATACCCCTGTCAGCCAACACCATGGCACCGGCCTCCAGCTTGCGTTCTCCAGTTTCCTTGTCTGTCGTCACAGCTGCAGTCAAACCCACACCAGATGATCCACGTCCTGTGGTGGCAATGGCCAGAGGCGCGGTGTTGAGGACAAATCGAAGAATCTGAGACTTGGCCGTTGAGGGATCACCAACCATGAGAATGTTGATATCTCTATTGGAAGGAAATTGCGGGGGAAATTATGTTAAAAGTCAGGCAGCTTTGCAACGGTCCGATCCAGAGCGCATTCAATCGACATACCCCCTGATATGAGTGCCGTTGGCCAAGTTCTTCTCCATGCCTCCAAGCAACATCAGGAAGACAGCCTTCTTGATGTACTCATGTCCATAAATCGAGGGTGCAAGAGAGTTGGACAAGATATCGAACGCCTTCTTTCTCTTTGCAATCTTTTTGATATTTTCGATGTCTGTATCCGTGATGGTGGGCTGTGCGATGCCATTGCCAGCCTTGCCCGAGAAAGTCGTAATGTAATTGGCAAGAATAACAGTCCTAGAAAAGAAAGAGAAAATAGGCTCGATGCTTCCAGTTAGCAATGATCTAAAAACACGCGAGTGAATCCCAGTCTAATGGCTTAAAGAAATAGCTTACTTAAACGTAGACGAAGTCGACTTGGCATCCCTGCCTCCCAAGGTCCTATAGACACCCACAACCTGGATTCTGTCGCCGGGCTTGACCTTGTCCACTAAATCGTCGTCCAGCAGCACATCGATACTGCGAGGCAACTGACCCGCAGGCGCACGCTCGGGCATTTCCTGGATAGAGATGCTCTGATGGTCGCGGTAGGTGGACATACCGAATTCTGTCTCCAACGGGTTGCCATCGTCGTCCATTTGCAGGTACGCCGATCCTGTCGCAAGTTCATTCGTCATCATGGTGCCGTCGATATATTTCTTTTCGTGAAAGTTTTCTGTCTTTGGGCAGTAGTGCACACTGTGAATGACTTTGGGTCTGACCAATCCACCTAACAAACAAAATTGATATTTTTTTTTTTTCATGGGTTAAGAGTCGAGACCTGATAGTTGAAGTATTATAGTGCCTCTCTTTACGAGACTTACAGCGTGTGACGATTCCTTCCAAGCAGACAAGCCTTCCAAGATGCTTTGCACGCAGGGTTCGAGGATTAACGTGGTGGTCTCCAAAGCTTCCCTTGAGACCAATATACATGATCCTCTCGCCATCCGTAGCAGGCTGAATCGTCTCTGCCACCTCCATCAACGCCTGCGTGAACGCCGGGACATACTCCATCGGGGAATTCATGAGCCTATTGTGATTTCCAATGGAAAGGGAGGGCATGGAAAAGGATGCCATTGGGTCAGAAAAAATGACCGGTACCAATATTCATGCATTTCGCTATCAGTCCATATGTCTGCCCTGGGCAACAAGTAGTTTTGGTATTTACTTTGTAGTCTCTTCGAGGTTATGGTCCCTGAGACGGTCCAAGCTAACTACAAGACGCTTTGCGCCTGTGTTAATCATATTACGGATCTCATTCTTGTACTCATTGACACCATGCTAAAAAAAAAGTTGATCATGTTGATTTTTTTACAAGATGGGCGACATTAGTTTTGGTAGGAATCCTTAGGGTGAGAGGATTGAGAGTATATGCTTGCAAAGCTAGAATTTCCGTTAGAGCGATAATAGTGGGTTTGAACGTTACGTCGCTGTCGAGGAAGTTGATGTAGTGATTCACACGTTCTTTTGCAATCTCATCCGCAAGTCTGGCAGCCATGGTGAGGTGATGGTAGGGGATGAGTAGAGAGGGTACAGAAGACTCGAGTCCAGCAAAAGGGTGGAAGTCAGGGCCAGTCAATAAAAATAAACGAACGAGACGCGTCTTAAATGAAATGTTTACAATTTGCCCCTTAACTGTAGAGTGACTATGAAGAGTGACAAACAACGCTGATCTCTCTAGTCGGATGATATCTCCTCCTCGGGTTTTCGTTGCTCGTGTGTTCCCCAGCCTAACTCAATGGTATTGCTACAACCTACAAGCCATGCTGTTCGTTACTCCTGAGCATATCAAGTCAGAGACGACAGAAACCGACACATGGAGAACACCACACCCCCTGTTGTACAACTTTGTGGCAGATGCATTTTACAACCTGGAAGCCATATCCACAACCACAAACGACAATGATTGGCCGACACAGAGCAGGGGATTCTTCCAAGGACGACTCCTTTCAACCCCATGGCAGCACCTTGCAGTTGCTGCCAAGCAGCTACCCAAACCTCACGGTCCTTGAACTCGAGCGCCACAAGATGGATAGGACCATGTTGACGAAGAGGAGTGGGCATTCAAAGGACTACAGCAACCCCGGGTCCGGATCCAGGGCTTAGATACCAAAGAGAAGGTGAACAAGACTATTCAGCTGTGGATGGAAGGAAGGAAGGTAAGAGATAAGGGCAAGGACAAGAAGGAACAGAAGGAGGAACTGCAAGAGGAGGGACTTGGAGAGAAAAAGGGTAGGTGCTTTCCTGGATCACTTTCCTTTAGACTTGACAGAAAGTAAAAAGAGAGGAAAGAAGAAATACGCTGTTTCATTTCCTTGCCAGCATCCTCAGAATCAACGGACTCGCGCCATCCCACCGAGTTCAGGATATCGCGACGAGAATGAAAGGCAGGAACACTGTACTGTGCAAATTCAGAGTCATTGATTTTATTGCAGCAGGAATAAACCATGTGGAGAACGGACATTCACCATAGAATCCACAATCAACAACACCTCCCGAATAAAAAAAAAATAAAAAAAATGGCGCCAGTTACAACCACGACTATAACTGCTGCTTCAGCAGCAGCAACTCCACAGAATTCTCTTCGCCAACTAGTCCGCAACTAGATCACAGAGTACTCGCGGTTAACACAGTCCATGTTCGGCGTCACTGGATGTTCTCATCGAGGGCAAGGTCGTGCCCACGCCACCCAACGATATCGTGAAGATCGTGCAGTTGGACGCCACGCTCATGGGGGCTGAGAAAAAAGAGTATGTCACTACAAAAACTAGGATGGAGGCACAATGAATACGAATGGCGGTCCATGCGATTAAAGCGCGAACTATACACGCACATGGTAAGCAGAATACCGACCGTTGTGCGGATTCTAATTTGAATACAACAGCAGCATAGTTGAATTGCATCAGAAATAGCAGCAGCGGATGCGGCAGGTACGGTTAGAGATTAAAGAGCAGAACAAGGTCATTATGAATGTGATCCAGAACCTGAGAGATGCTAAGCAAGTCTTGGAAACCCGCCTTGAGGACCAGGATCAGAAACAGGCCATCTCCGCTGATGCACGTTCAGGTAAAAACATATGTATACAGAGAGACTCACCTCTTTTAATGGAAAGGAACCAAGGAGCCATTTCAAAAAATACTCAACCGCTCTTTCCTTCCAACCTCCGGGATTTTTTTTTTCTTTGTAGCTGAAGTATCGGTCACGGAGATTGTCGCGTGCGCAAACCGGCTCAGCAACTACACATCTGCACCACCAAATTTCAACCCACAGGATCCAAACCAGCCATTCGAACCTCCTTACCCATGGGAAGTCATCATGCGCGCCTGAATCCTTAACCAACAGCATATCCCTGCTGCAGCATTGGTCTCGCTCGATGGAGGCGTCATGCCCGGAACCACAGGTCAGCCTGTACTTCCAACACCCCAGCAGCTACAACAGCAGCAACAGGGTCAACAAGCACAACAACCGGCAAGTCTTGGTGTCGGTGAGCCCGGCGCACCATCATCTACAGCAGCGACAGGAGCTCTTGGTGGTGTTACCAATCACGCCAACAACACTTTTTCTGTTGGTAGTAACGTACACGTCGTGGCTAACGGAAGGCACGTATTGCCACACAAAATGATGATGTTGGATGATGATGATAAAGATGATTTAGACTCGAGTTTGGAGGATGAAGGATTTTCGCTGTATGAAAAGAGTTAGTAAGAAACGATGGTGAGTAATAAGGAGGAAGGGAGCAGCAGTATGGAAATGTGGATGAGGCTGATATCTTTGATTTGGATTTTATGTAGGATTTATTCTATTCACGCTGTGGCCGTAGTGTACACTGTAACAACAAATAAGCAAGTAAAATCCCCCTACCCTCCATTATAATCAATGAGTTGCAAAGAACTGAATGGGGTTCATGATCCGCTATTGTTCAACGAAAGGAGGACGTTGTTAGCCATGCGACGAACGGCGAGTATACAAAGTGAAATTCTGGTGTGAACCCAAAGAGCAAAGTTACCAGAGACATTCCATGATTATTTCCCATGAGTACGCAAGCACGTCTTTATTTTTTTATATTTCGGTTCCCACCTCCATGCTTCAAAAGTCAACAAACAGTGTTGCCTAAAACGCGTTATTGCCGCCATTTTAGTTCTTCATAGGCTTTGAAAATGCTGTCTTGGTGGGAGGAAATACGTTGAAGATATCCACCTGTCCACTGAGGAGCAAAAGGCGTTGGGGGTAGTTCTGTCAAATATTACCGCCTTTTTTTTCTCTGAAAGTAATTGGCAGCAATAGGCAGATACACTGGCTGGAATTTAATGCCAGGCTCACGCCACATCCATTCAAAGAAAGAAGCCGATACATGAATTCTCTCGGGACTCTGAAAGAGATTGTTGAATACTGTCCACTAAAA